>VZRH01002462.1:52945-93839 GCA_013397555.1 Urocynchramus pylzowi
TTTTTTTTTTTTTCTTGTAATAAGAACCAGCCCTTGAAAATAAAATAATCTAAAAAACATTCTCCAAAAGCCTTTGCATGCCAGGCCAGTAGAAATTTTCCTTAAGTCTAAGGAAAACTGAGACAGAGCACAGCTATTACTCAAGAAAATGTGGCTTCCGCAGTGTCTGCTTTACCAGTTTGATACATTTACATTGAAGAATGTTAAAAGCCCTGTGCAACGGAACAGAAACATAAGAGGCATGAGTCAGCAATAGGACAGGATCATCTTTCTTTTGATTTAAAAGAGCTTGAAGAAACTCTGCAACATAGAAGCATTCAGATGTAAGCAATTTGAGTTAGATTATAATTTTTTCGATCTATACAGTGGGGACTGACCAGAATTAATGGATATTTTGCAAAAGCCCTGCAGTCATAGTAGGATGATTCATGCTACATTGCTCTTGTACAGCATAAGTGTGTGGAAATCTGTATATCATATTTAAATGCTACAATACATTCACACTGTATGCAAGATTTCATGGGATCGGAGCAAGAAAGCTTTCCCACACTGAAAAAAATCATTTGCATTTTATTTTAATACAACTGCTACCTAGCAAAGAACAGTCTGACATGCCCATGCTGTGTAATGCCACCCTCCCCCTGGAAAGAAGGAATTGTCAGCTTTCCAACAGGTACCTGCTGTAACCCTGCACTATGGAGATGAGACATCTAATTGGGATTTCATTCAATGAGATGGCTAATGGGGATTTCATTCAAAACAGGCAGTGAGGCACCACTGAGCTCCAGTAAGGAGCTACTTCTACTGCTGATGACAGGATAATGGAAGAATATCCTGGGCAGATAATTTTTGAGAAAAAACTTTCAGTTAATCACGTAATGTGGAAAAAACTGTACTCAGGTCATTTCAGATGGTACAAAAAGGCCAGATTTCTGAGACTGGCCACACAGAACCACAGGTTTCCTCAGTCTCCAGACCACCAGTGGCATTCATAAAATCATACAATCAGACAATAGTTTGGGTTGGAAGTGGCCTTTAAAGGTCATCTAGTCTGAGCCTCCTGCAATGAGCAGGGAAATCTTCAACTAGATCAGGGTGCTTAGAGACCTATCCAATCTGACCTTGAATTTTTCCAAGGATGAGGTATCTACCATCTCTCTGGGAAACCTGTGCTAGTGCCTCACCACCCTCATTGTCAAAAATTTCTTTCTTATATCTAGTCTGAATCTACCTTCTTTTAGTTTAAAACTATTAACACATGTCCTGTTGCTACAGGCTCTACTAAAACATCTGTCCCCATCTTATAAACTGCTATTCATATTCTCCTATTCTTAGTTTTAGAAAAACATAGTGGGAACATCTCTGTGAAGCATCACAACATGATTTGATGCTCCTAAAATAAAATTGTAAGGTAGACATGGAACAGAAGCCAAGTTTCTTAAGCCAGAGTGAAATTAAATGTCTGACAAAATGGCTGAAGTGAGGTACCTAGTCCTCAACATATCAAGATGGCAACTTGATTGTTTGGTGCTTTAGAATTACATTTTCAGAAGTCAATTTAATCCTTACACATGTCATTGCTTTGTTTGGTTTTCCTGCAAGACTGAAATCAGTTCTCTCATACATTTTTAATTATTTTGTCCAAACGAGAACTTATTCTCCATTGGTTCAATCACACTTTACAATGAAAATTTTAGAGGAGATCATTTTGCCCTGGCTTCACTTCTTTTATTCTGTGGGAATGATGAGGATGCTGAAAAGGGGCTTGTAAACCTGCTGTCAGCAGAGCAGGGTCTCCTCCAGTGACAGTGACAGTGACAGGGCTGTGACAGAAGCTACAGGCTCCCCTCCTGCATGGCCACTTGCATTAAAAAAGTCACTCTGGGCACAAAACTGTGAAGGACAGCATGCTGCTACAGGTGGCACAAGGCCTGGGAGGTTGCCATGACACAGACAGGACAATAGGTTTGCTAAATTTCACTATGGGCCTTTCCTGCCCTTGAAATGGCCAATTTAGGAGGGGCCAAGCCCTCAGTCCCATCTTTCAGAGGTGGAAGTTCAGCATAGCTTCACTGAAGTTACTGGAATAGTCTAAAGAGGAAAGCAGATATCCAATAACTGAAACCCCTGCTTTCAGTAGTAAGAATGAAACTATACAAAAATCTATCCATTAAAAAAAAAAAAAAAGAGTAATTTTGGAAGCTATTCCACCCTTATCTCACTTCACAGCTTGGCACCAACATACTTCTCTTACCAATTTCCCTAAAAGAAGTTTCACAATATTTTTGTGGTCACAAATATAAATATTACAAAATATCTTTAAAGCTTTTAGTTGCAAGCTGGAATCAGGAGGCCAAGTGCTGCAAGCAGCTGTAGTTAGAGCCATGCTGGAGTTCTTAGGACACCTGAGACACAGCACTCACAGGATTAAGTTCCCTACAAGTCACCAGCATGTCTGTTGAAGTGCTACATACCTTTATAGCTTCTAAAGGAAAAAAAAAAAAAAGGGTTTTGTGTCAAATTAAAAGATTAAACATTTCAAGTATCTGACAGCATCTTACAGAGATGTTCAAAAGTTGCCTCCATGCAGTTATTATTCTGCCTTTAGTCACTGACCCACATCACTTCCTTACTGTTCTGGATTTTCAAGCCAATGAAAGCACAGCCTTTTCACATTCACATTTTGCTCAGTCTGAATCTTTAAATGTCCCTGTTTTACCATTCAAAATAAGTAAAAAAGTCCAACTGAATAGCAGTGCACAAATGAGTAATTCTGCTACCTACTGAATTAATCCTTAATTTATCTTTCCCATCTGAGGGATGCTTTGAAGCATCAGTCTAGGCTCAGACCTGCAGTGCCAACCTGCTACAAATTCAGTACACTATAGTACAGTGCAAGTATGCAGGCCAAGCCTGCATTTTTGAGAGATGTGAGTCTAGGGAGTGAGAAGTAGTCAGGAACTCACCTAACTCATTACCATTCTGTCCTGTCTCTAAAATCCTATCAAAGCTGGTGAGGAAGGCAAGGGTGTGCACATGAGTGCTGCTCTGGGTCTTTCTTCCCATTCTAGAAAGGAGTTCTTTTGAGGTTTGCTGGTCCAAAGTGTAGATGCAGATGTTCAAAATTGGATGGGTTTCCTTGGAGTTTTTAAAAGTGCAGACATGGAGGGGTTTAATTTAGTTTTGTTTTCTTTATTTTTTTGTTGGGGTTTAGTATCTCTGGAAATCAGGTCCAAAACCAAAATATAGCACTAGAAAGGCATATGGATTTATTGTGGGCTTATGGGTTCAGAATCCAAAAGATCATATTAAAACACTTCTCACAGATACACACTGGGTTTTCTATGAAGTAGATAAAACCTTATTCCACTACTGTTCTGGTGACTCATGAGAATACAATGCCAATTTTCTTTATTTCAATGGTTTGGCATTTAAGCAGGTAAAAGGTACTGCTCAGGCTCAATAAACTGGGAAATGCAGGCCTTATTGCTCATCCATATGAGATGAGCAGAAAGGGTACAGCTTTTTAACTTTTCTATAACTGCATTTGTTCAATTGCTGCTGAAAAAAACCCTCCCGTGCTTAAACTAGCAGATGTTTCTTTGCATTATTTGTCCTCAATTCACACATAAGATACAAGAAATGCCATTGCAAAAAAACCAAAAACAAAACCAAAAAACCCAACAAAACAAAAACCAGCTAGGACAGAGCAAAGTGAGGGCACATCACAATTGAAACAACAAGATTATGCCTCGTGTGCATGACCCTTGTGTAAAAATACTTCATTTGTTTCTGCACGATGCTACCCCACAAAAAGGTCAGATCTACTGTATTACCAACCTATAAATAATTCAGGGTTATAAAGCTTCTTATCTGATGCTGAAAATGCAGAGGGCACACAAGAGTGCTTTTTGAACAAAGTCTTCGTAAACCTCGCGATCAGAGAATATTAAACTGCCCAGCCCCGAAGAGCCACACGCTGTTCGCTCAGCCTACACCAGGCCAGGTCCCTGGCACGGCTTGCACAAGGTGCCAGTGAAGATCCACTGCAAAGCCAGCCCAGCTCCCTCTCACAGGCTGAGTGCACAGCCTAGGCTGGCTCAAGGGACAGAGAGAAACCTTGGATTTGCACAGGGGCTCTTTCACACCTGTGACTTTGTACCAACACAAGAGAAGAGCCCATGTTTTCCACAATGAGTTTTCATCTAAATCCTTGGGAGAGGGAGACTCCCTTTCTACCATCAGAGTCCAGACACAGGTATTTATCAGAAACCAGGCTAAGATTGACTCCATATGTCCATTAACTCCAAACCCATATACTGCTGCACCTGAAACATGAATACATTCTGCTGACAGCTCTGGTGCCACTATCCATACATTGCAATTATCATTTAATATTGCCACTTGCTTTCACTAGTTCCCATCATAGAGAAATTTTAAAGAGTAGCATCAGAATTCTTGTTTTCACAACTGTTCCAAATATTTTAGCAAATGGTTTTTCATTTTGTCGAAGCTGACCTGATGTTAAACATCAAAAGGCTAGCCATTTTAGAGTATTTGTCATCTTCTGAAAATTGCTAACAAGAATTAAATCCACTTTCAGTTTTTCCTTACTTGTGACTTAGAAAATTCATTCTGATTCTGTATAGAACAAGGAATGAAGGAGATGGCTTTGAAAATGACTGGACTTTATTAGCTACAACAAAACTAATTGCTTTTCTTTCTCAATGATGCTTTAAAATATTTGCAGTAAAGCAAAAATACACCCTTAATCTGTTTGAACCATTTTCCTCTGTATATATTTTCCCACTGTTTTTATGGATTAAAAAAATGCATTGAGATGAAACATCTGTTTGACCTTAAAGCATACAATCTGTCCATTGTCTCCTATGGAAAACAGAAATTATATTGATTTTCCAGGTTTTTTTTCCTTCTCTGCAATGAAAAATGGAAAATTACTTCAGCATGCTTAGACCTCAGCCTAGACATGGAGGGCCCAGCTGGCAATTCTGTAGGCCACATTGATTCTTCAGGATTTTTTCTACCTGTGCAACTATCTTTTCCCCAGAAGAGATTGGGAACAGCTGCAGGGGATCACTGCTCAGCACTGACAGGTGACTGTGTCTGTTCCTACACCCCAGACTACAGCCACACATCCACTTTGGTGGCAGGAGTGGGGTGATGATGCACCTGAGATGCAGTGCAGCACCAAAGAACACATCAGTGGGAATATGGGGGCAGATGGAGGGGCAGCACCATCCATCTCTACCAACTCATGGGCACGGATCTGCAATAATTTTATCTGAATATGCCACTATCATGACTGACTGGTTAAATAGCTGCTGTGTGCTCTACAGGCATGAAAGAAGAAAAACCCTTGGTTTAAAAGAAGGTGTGCTGTCCTGTGCTATACAGCTACCACACAGAGACAGCCCGAATTGAATTGCCTCCTCACATCTTTGAGCACATGTGTAGAGGAATGAACTACCTGCCCACCTGACCAGGGGCAAAACATGAGGGAGCCAGTCCCTGCCTCCTACTCTGATGAACCAACCCCCAACACAGCGGGGAAAAACTCCACTGCTCAGGTCTAACAAACGCAATGCTTCTCCTGGAGGCTGACAATTACAATTTTCTCGGAACAAAGTGGAGAGGTGATAATTTTTTTTGGATGGCAAATCCTTTCTAAGGTGCTGTGAGGAGCAGCACAGCTACAAACTGCAATTTATAGAAAGATGATGAACTGTGACCAAAGCCCATACTCCCCAGGTTAAATCACTGCTTCTACAGGACTGAATTCTACCAGAGACCTACAGCAATCAATCACATTCTCATAGAGTTACAGCCCCAGAACATACAGTGGCACAGCAGCACCTCAAATGGGAAGAGGAAAAGGAAGAAAGTCTACAAGCAGCAATTGTCATGACTTTCATTTTCTCAGTATTATGCTTCCTTTTCACTTGTTTATTTTGTTCCAAAATTCTTATTTCTCATAAAAAACCAGGAAAGTGGGTCCCAAATGTATTATATAAGTGCCTCAATAATACAGTCTTAAAAATTTAAAATGCATGCTTACAATGTTGTTTTCATTTTATTTTGGTGAGAGAAATAATTAATATTAATGCAGGGAACACAGTATCATTTTACATTCATTTTGTTAGCTGTTAAATTGCTGCACATTCCCCACTCACTCTTATTACTCATCGCTGTTTTCCTGCTCCCGTGGTAGCTGTAGGAGTGAACTCTAGGCTGCTGCCTGTCCACAGCACATAGCTGTCTCTCAGTCAGCTTCAGAGCATTTGCAGTCATGCTCTGATAAATCTGCCACGGTAGGAACAGGATTTGGACTTCTGTTACTTTAGCAGGATCAGAACTAAGCTTTGAATCCCCGCATATGTTACACACACACACACGCACACACACACACACAGAGACGTGCCAGAAAGCAAAATACCTTCAGTGCTTCCAGAGCCCTGCAGCACCTCAGCTTTGCACTTGTCATAAAGACTATTAAGCAATTCCAATGAGGAGTCCTGTGTTGTGTGGGTCATGGAGCAGGGATGGAGATGAGTTCAAATGAGTGGGACAAAGGAGTGCCACCGTGGTGCCACGGCAGAGCCAGGGACAGCGTGTCTGCCCGGGGAAAGCACAGCAAGGGCTGCTGAGCAAGAGGCACCCTGCCAGCAGCCTGACCTGTCTCCTTGGCTGCTGCCATGCACCAGAGACTGCCTGAAGCAAAGGTGACTGCAATGCCCAGTGGGCAGCTAAAAAGGACTGACCACTGTGAAGAGTTCTGCAGGTGGCAGCTGTGGCATCAGCACAGACTGGGTCCTGGGCTGCACGAAGGCCTGAGGCTTTGCAGGAGGCTTTCTCCTCACAGCCCCTGTGCTGAACACCTCCTCTGGCAGCCCTGGGCAAGCCTCCTTCCAGGTACATCACATAAGGGACACATCCTGCATCAAACCCCTTGTGTATATATCCATAACCCATGATTTGGGGAACAGGAAATCTTCCTATGCTCACCATAGCCCACATGTTAATCAGTTTTGCCTTAGAGAGCAAATAATCTCACTTATCCAGCTGCAAAGACATGGCCTCTTCCACACACTATAGAAAGGGTGTGAGAGCAAACAGTATGGTTGTGAGATCCCACAGCACAGGACAAAATTTGCCTTGAGGACTTCTATTCAAGTTTCCTGTCATCAGTCTCCAAAGACAAATGTGGCTTCATGTCAGCACAGACAACTGTGACCCCTAGGTGGGGCAGAACTGCAATTACAACATGAAATCACAAGTAACAGGCTGTACCTACAGGTATCTCTTACTCCACAAAGGCAGAGTTATACAGAGATAAATTATCACAGCAATACTTAAAATGGAAAAGCCTACATTGTGCAAAACACACACCAACAGAAAGATGTAATGGGCACATCTACTGCTTTGTTTTCAAAGGAAATCTAATTTTTTGACATAGGAAAGTACTTCAAAAGACAATGGTAAATCCTCTGTCTCCTCTAATCAAATGCAGATGCAACTACAGAATGAACAACGACACCAATGAATATAAAATCTAGAGCAGTTAACTGCTTAGCTGAGTGGACAGTCCACTTGAATATTGTCCACTTTTTTCAAACCTAGCTGGTAACAGGCACATAGGCACACAGCAAGATACTGGAGAGATATTTCTCTTGGCCTTAAATGTCTGGCTACCCTATTCAGTTCATAATAATTCTGCAGTGACTTGTGAAACTTAAGATATCTGAACAGCTAAACATTACGGTGTTGGGAATTTACTGTTTCCTCACTATAAGGAAAAGTATGATTAACACATTTTCAAAATAAAAAATTGAATAAACAGATGGAAGTAGTCATTACACTACTTAACATGTTGCCTTAATTTGTCTTAATCTTAAACCAGTCATTTATGAGAAAAGAGGGAATGCTCTCAGATGGTACATCCCAGGCACACAGCTGGCTTGGGGGCACATGCTCTCCCATAGGCAGTGCCTGACCTCTGTTTTCTCTATTAAACCCTAAAACTGCCATGCAACTAAACCAGATATAAGCAGCACATGCCTGATGATCCACTTGCAGTTACATTTTGCATATTAAAGGAATTATTAAAGAAAAATAAACAGTTGGAAAAGGGCAGTTTTAGAGTTGGGCAAATGAAACTTTTAAGGTTTCCCTTTCCCCCCCAAAAAAGCTATTTCTGGCTTTGCTTTAAAACTGTCTGAAAGATGTCAGACATGCAAATTCCCTCCCCCAGCATCAGCTCCAAGAGGAGCAGAGCTGCAGCAAAAAGAGGAGCAGAGACCAAAGCTGAGCATCTGCTGCGTTAAGTGGGAGTTCTGCAGCCTCCACAGCTCTCTTCACTCCTTCCAAGCCCCTCTGCCCTGCACCACCCACCTCTCCTGTGAGCCACTGCTGAAAAACATGGTCCCTCATCCTTTATTTCTCCTTCCAGTCCTGCAGCAGCTTTCTTGGAGCAGAGTCGACTCCTCTGCTGGAGGGTGTACTGCTCTTCTGAATTAGGAGCACCCATCTCCCACATGGTTGTCAGACAAAGCCTGAAATATTCCAGGTACTCTTCTCAGTGAGAAAACACTGAGCAGTTGGCCATCACTGCTACAACAGAAACTGCTACTGGATTGGGGAACCATTTTGGGAAACCTCAAAGGGTCAGAAGAAAAAGGGCAAGAGAAAAGAGAAGCTCAGCTCAATCTCATTTGCAAAGTCCTGGGCTGAGTATTGCTCTATTTGCTGTATTCTTTTGGGACCTGTGTGTGTGAAAGGATAAGTCTGTTACATATATGTACTCTTTTTCCAGGGAAGATGGCCACTGAGCTCCAAGAAACTGTGACTTCCATCGCTGTCCCAGGCAACATTCATTAAAATGTTTGTGTGGTTTGTCACATCAGCCACCGGCTGAACATCCCCTCCCACCTCTTCAGAAAGCAGAAAAGCTTCATTCTGCTTCTGAGGAAGGCAGCATCAATGTTTGAATTCAACAGCAAACAGTACTCATTCCTGTAGAAAAGCAGAGGCAAATCTCATGTGCCACCTGTGTAAGCATGCAACATCTATCTGACCATGAGGAAACACACTTCCTTCAGTGTGTCCCCTCAAAAAACCTGGAACATGTCCCTGCTTTCTAGCAAACCATTCTGCAGGCTCTGGCAAGATGCTTCCCAGCCTTCCCACAGAACATGCAAGCTTTCTTTTCAGCTCAGTGGCAGGGGTTTAGAGCATGAAAAGGCTTTAGACACGGCTTTTGTACAGCAGAAAGGACCATCAGTGTTCTTCTCCACAAGCTGGCTTCTCAAATATATGCTATAGAGATGTTCTCAACAGCTAAGGCTGATGAATTTAATTTCAAAAAAGGAATGAAAAATTCTGATGAAAATTTATTTCTGCTTCTCACAGGAGGCATTTTCAGAACTATTGCACTAGCACGGCACAGCTGCCCACAGTGAGCCTACAACAGAAGGGCAAAACAACAGGAAAGAGGATGTTAGTGGAAAAAAACCACAGTAGATAACCTTCCACAATAGGAAATATCCATTTGTATGAGAAATTGTAGCTATTCCTTTAGTGCAGACCTCAAGGAAGACAATAACTAGCCTGGCTTGAGAAAATTGAGTACCTCTATCTCCAAGGTCTAAGAGAAACATCCTCAGTACAGAGTCAGTACCTGCCACTGAGATTTCATTCAAATAATTTGATAAATAACTGTATATACATCACTTCTGTTGCATTAGTCAAGCTGACAGCCCTTTCTTATAAAATATAAATAGAATAGATAACAACAGGATTAGTTCAGTTTCATCTAACTCAGCACTGTTAATATCTTTTCATAAAAATGCACTCAGGAGTCTGCCTTGCAATCATCCAGGCATAACTTTGTTATCATGAACTAATTATTATAGACAGTTTGCAATGGCTACACATTTCTGTCTCTAGTAAACAGATTAAATCACTGAAAGATGTCTACAGCAATAATCATGCAAGACTGTTACGGTGAAAACTCCATTTGCTAATCTTTTTCCTTAATGCTCTGAATATCACAAGCTACTGATTCACCAGTGGGGCTGCCTGTAGGACAACCAGTGAACGCTCTAGGAATGTCACAGGGGAAAATGTTGACAACTTTCATGGAAGAATGGGAGAAATATAGCCTCAATTTTGTAATTTTTACCTCACCGTGATACAACAGTGTCTTGGGCTACAAGACACACCAAGTTAAAGAAAGTTCATTGTCTACCACTACACACATGATCAAAAACCACAAAAGAGAGTGGACAGCCCACAGTAAAGCAGCAACAGCATTGCCAGTGACCTATCTACCAATGTGCCAGGATGTAAATGAAAAACCTCAGCTCACTGATGGTTCATTTTCTACCTGGGCCTCACCGCTCTCCTATAAATTCTTTCCTGGAATTTACTGGAGTTGATAACCACCCAAGAGGCAGAAAGTAGGCACAACACCCATACAAATCTTTTCCAAAGTAATTCTTTGCTTCTGGTGTTTTGGCAGCTCCAACTGAGTGACAATAAATCACAGCTGCTGGCTGAGTCAAGTGTTGCTTTAAATGCCATTGTCTGTAAAAACTCATACCAATTTACTGGTGCTATGCTCTGATGAATGGAAGACAGCAGTGTTGAAATTCATTTTAGAGTGACACCTTTACTGTCAGTATTTTGTAAACAATGTAGAGGCTGATCTGGGTATCAAAGAGGAGCATGTAAATATTTTGTTACAGCATTTGTTGATGGCATTTTATAGATAAATATGTAAATTGTACGAATGTATATACACAGAAATTGCATTTAAAGGTCTTGGTTGATTTTGTTCAATCCCTTTGATCTTTGAAGTAAAATTCAGTCTTGTAGAAATCTCACAGTATTGTGAGCATATAATTGGATATGGTTATTTTCCACCATTTGCTTTGATTATCTCCCACAGAAGCTTTGTTTTTCACCTGGTGACAAAATAAACTTGGTGCAAAGTTCTAGACATTAGTGACACATATCTGCAGAGCCTGAATTATAGATTTTTCCAATATTCAAAAAGAAAAAAGCAGAAGGGGGTTGTGTACACAATGAACAGCTTTTTACCTTGGTATTAACCTGAGGCTTGAAACCAGACTGGCTCAATAATCCAGGAGTTTCCTAGAGCCACTTTTATGGAGAGAACAAAAAAATGAACGCAACCGAGTATAATGCAACTTGGTTTTATCACTCAATTGTCTAGAAATTACCAGGTACATTCACACTACTGTTGGAAAACCATTATCATTAACAACCATATCGATTCCCACTTACAAAGAAGTCTTTGAAAAAGATAATTGCCCAGTCTGACTAGACAATTCCCTTTTAACCACACACAGAAATATATAGTGTTGCAAACCCTCTACTCAACAGCGTGTTCTCTACCTTTGCTGAGAGTGAAGATGCAGTAAAGGAGCACTCTGTCCTTTTGTGATCTATGGTATTATTCATGTGATGGCACTACTTTCTCCTTCACTGCCCTCCCAGTGGCACTTAACAGAGACTTAGGAGAAGGTATGTGGTATTTCTGTCTGCTCAAGCTTTGTGCCAACAAACTACATCAAGTGTCTCTGTCTTAAACTGACAACCAACTAATGGCTCTTGCTTTGGGATGTACACTTGCCCTAAAAAGGGAGCTGTTGGTATTGTTCTGCAGGTCCTTTAAAAGAGGAGACTGTGATGGCTGAGGTGCTTTGCTGAAGGGAGCACTTTGTGTCACTTAGGAGACCTGCTCAGATTTCATCAAAAGCTTGGAACAAATGGTATGGTTCTGCCAAGAGTCTGGCTGCATGCTGGAGCAGACATCCAGGGAGGAGTGTAGCTGGCCAGGGGTCCTGAGCACCCACACAAAAAGGCAGAATCTATTGCTAATTTTGATCTTGTTGCTGGTCTTGTGCCTACTGCCTGTTCCTCAGATCAGTCTGTTCTGAGCCACTCGAGGGAGGAAGAACAGCTATGAGGCCAACACTTGACCCCACCTACACAAAATCAGCAGACAGTATATGTTCTTCCCAAAGCAAGTTTTAGAGAAATTACAAATATGCCTGTGACTATCTCTTTCCTGGAAATAAAACTTCTGAGCTACAAATGTAAAAGCATAGACCAGTGACAGTGTCACCATCTTCAACAAGGATAATTTGCCAGCAAATCCTAGACCCTAATTTGAGAAGCAAATAACATATTTAAATTACACTGCAGGTTCAGCAGTTCATAACAGATTTCTCTCAATTTCTAAGAGAAAAAGCTTTTCTCTTAGTTATTTTATAATGCTTATTTGCTTTTAACTAGTTTTCCTGCAGGCATATAATATAAAGCCATAAAACTGGATTTTTATACTGCCATATCTTAAAAGTTGTGTGTCTGCAGCTACCTTAATGTTATTCTTTATTGAAGTCAGCACCACCAAATTTATCCTTTCATCATTTGTAACCCTCATATAGCTGATATAACTGCATGAAGATCCAAACACATTTATTTCCAATGCATCTACATTTAAACCATTTATTTTGCTTGACTGCTGACAGTCCTACACAGTAATAGAAAACATTTTTGATTAGCTGAAATAAAGCACCCTTCTAGCAAATGAAGCTTTGATGAGGGTGTCATTTTCTATCATTGACTGAATTTGTTGAAGTTCTCAATATTTAAAGTTGTTTAGACTGCTGGTTCTTTTGGGCTGAAATTTTATTCTTTTTACCTATTTGTACTTCAGTTTATAAATTACTTTGATCCTGAGGTAACTGAAATATTTCAGTTGTTGTAGATTCAGAGGTTTACAGTGTCTGCTTCTGTGTGCAGTATGGAGCCAGAAAGATCTTACCCATTAGAGTTTCTGGGATTACATTTTTTACTGTTTTAAACCAAGATCTTGGTTTCTGCTTTTCCTCTGTATAACATATCCTACTCATCCTCTTATCCATTAGAGCCACTCAAAACTTACAGTTATTGCCCACACCCACAAAGGTGATGATGAGCTGTGTTGATCCTCTCTGATGATGGGACACAAACCAAACATTTTTCCCTTCTTTTCTCCAGGCTAAACATCCCCAGCTCCCTCAAGTGCTCCTCATAGGATTTAGCCTCCAGACCCTTCACCAGCTTTCCTAAAGACTACACAGACAATCAATAAAATTCTAAAAAATGGATTGCCTAAATAATTCTATAAAGGTTCCTTTTCTGTTCAAAACTGCAATTTCAGCTAAATACACCCTACATATGTTGGGCCTTACCCTCTTACAACAACTCAGCCCTGAGATCTGCATTGTCATCAGCCTCTGCTGCATCCTTTACACTTCCTTATTGTGCACTGGAACAGAATGTCCAGAGAGGTTGTGGAGTCTCCCTCACCAAGGATATTCAGGAATCTTCTGGATGTATTTGCATGCAATGTGCTCTAGGATGACTCTGCTTGTGACCCTGCAGGTCAACTAAAACAGGAATGCACTTCTCCCATTCCCTCAGAGGAAAAGGAATATTTCAAACACAAAGCAGCAGAGAACCTCCAAAATCCCCCTGAAAACCTCATGGCCTGTGCCTAGTTCTGTTCATCTTTCATACTCTCCCTGGCAAATACCATCAGTGAGACCAAAGAAGAGGGATCACATGCTTTGCTTGGTGGGCTGCTGGTGCATGGTCCTCAGCTGAGGTTCCTTGACAGTGGTCCACCTCAGGGAACAATGGAAGGAGAGATGACATTCACAATTATTGCTGAGTATTTCAGTTTCCTTTGACATTTAATTACCCACAGTCATCTTTGCTCCATCCTGAAGGCTATTCTAAACATCAGCTCCTTGTTGCATTAAATCCCTCTGCATTCCCAGCACTAGCAAGCTCCTGCACTGAAAGTACAGGTTCTGTCAACTGAATGGAAACAAAGAGCAGATTTGCTGTGCAGGGATGAAGGAGGGAATAGGGAGAGGTGTTCCCTAGCAAACAGTTCTGTGCTTTTCTATCTATAACATGAGAGCCATGCTTTGGGGAGCACTAACAAGATCACTGCTAAAAACGGATTAGAAACAACACCACTCTTCTTTGCTGGGTCGTGCCTTAAATATGCTAAATGTAAGTCAGTTCATTTTGTAATTAATGGAGAGTAATTAAATCACAAAACATCTTTTTATCATCTTTTCAACAGTAATACTTTTGCATTGACAAAACATTAAAGCATACACTCAAAGTTAGCAAACAAAACCTGCCACTTTTAATGAATGCTGTGCTAAGATTGATTTTTAGCAGGGCATAATCACCAAGATAAAGACACTGTTACTGAAAGCCACAGTATAAAGCTGAAATTCCTTTAACATTGACTTCTCCAGTCATGGATAAGTGATAAAGAATCATTTAGACTTTTAAATGTCGGCTTTCTTAAACTCTGAACTGCAGTAATTTTGTTCTCTGGAACATATTTGAATCCCAATGCAATAAAGCCCTGTTTAAAATTAACTAGCAGCACAACTTTTCCACAGAATCATAAAATCATGGAATGGTTTGGGTTGGAAGGGACCTTTAAGATCATCCAGTTCCAATCTCCCTGCCATGGACAGGGACACCTTCCACTAGGCCAGGTTGCTCAGAGCCCCATCCAACCTGGCCTTGAACACTTCCAGGGATGGGACATCCTCAACTTCTCTGGGCAGCCTGTTCCAGTGCCTCACCACCCTCACAGCAATTTTTTTTTCCTTAATATCTAATCCAAATCTATTAACTCTTCTTTCTCAAGAGGAGATAGAACAAATTTTCACTTTGCAATACTACAGCCTTAGCAAAAAAGCTTATTTTTACTAAGTTGTTAATTTTGCTGTTTGAAATCCATGAATACCACCATTTTTAACCAAGATACTCTATTTTTGCTTTTTAATATGCTGCTCTAAAAAATTTATTAGGTTGTTATCAAATAAGAATCTAGCCCAGGCTACAGAATAGACTTGAAAAGCAAAATGGCACAGAATCAAAACATAGTAATTTAACTTTCTATTTTGTAAGAGAAAGATTTCACTTATTTAAGTGTCTTAAATGAAACACACACTATAATAAAAATCCTTTAGCTTATTCTCTTGTGGTAAGGAATCACATTAGAGGTAGATACAGTGTTTCCCTCTCACTCTATTTTCAATGTCCAGGCCAGACAGTCCATTGGCAAGAGGCAGATTGAGCACAGGGGGTGATTCCAGTGACTCACAGACACCTTGCTATTGTATAATCATGCAGAAGAAGATGCAGAGGCTTCTGCACAAATTGCTTATTTGTGGAAGCAATTTCAGCTAAGAGCAGAATAAGAAAGTTGGTAGATACATTGATGCAATTATTCAAGGGTGATGGGTGCAAAAACACAGGCAGGACATTTGCTGCGTAAGTCACTTGGTGTCTCAAGACTGACAAAAACAAGGAATGAGATGTAAACAGAAGAAAGCAATTATGGAACAAACACTAGAAGTGGAGGGACTATAGACATCTCAAGCCAAAGACTGTTGCACAAGTGTGAGTGTAAACGTTTGTACACTCAAACCTGTCTGTGTAATAAACAGCAAGATTTGAGAGGGCAAAGGAACACAAAGGAAAGGGGAGTGAAGAAGGGAAATGCCAGACATAGTTTTTGGTCCCTTCTGGCTCTGCCAGTGCCTCTGGCTGGGAAATACTGTGAAACACAGAACTGACTCAGCAGGTTTCAGACTTTGCACCTCAAGCATAAACACCCTCACATAGGCACGATCCTAAGTGCCCGTGTGATTCCTCCAGTAACACAGAGCAAACAGAGCTGTAAAACAATTCTTGCCAGCAGGACAGGGAACACAGGCTTGGAAGGCAATGACACCTCCTCCAAGTCCAGCTGTGTGTCACAGACAACTGCAACCTCTTCACTGGCTTCACAGGCTGTCTTTGACCTAATTTGACTTTTACTCATATTTAAAAGCCAGTTTCAACATCTCATCCTTTCCATAATAAGAAACTTGATTTTGAATTCCATCTAAATTTATCCATGATCAATGTAGATCTATTTGGCATAAGCCTCACTCTTTTTTTAGTAAGTAGTGGTCATCAAATCCCATTTTATTTCCTCTTAGAATTCACCACTATAATATTTCATATCAAAAATAAGACTATGCCATTCTCTGCTTTCAAATTAAAGAAAACATATTGTCAGAAAAGTATTTGACCACCAACTCTAAAAGAGTTGGAAGAACAGTATGTCTTGAAAGTCCAGCACACAAAAAACAATGATTAATGAGGGATGCCATATTGACCTTGTTGCAGCCCAGCAAGCATTCGTTGTGGCCAGGAAAATGTTTTCAAAAAGCCAAATTTGGCAGCAAAGGCAGCCTTCCAGCTGGCTGGTAAGTTGCTCTGTACCTGTTAAGAAACAGCACCCTGTCTCCTATTGTTTGGAAATTCTCCACAGTTTCTCCAGGTAGCTTTTGATGGGTTTTTTTGCTTTTGTACTACTCTTACTTATTAATTATAAAAGAAGGATCGTATTCCTAAAACCAGCTTGTCACAATACGTTTGTTTGTTATTCAAGTAAATACAGTAGGTGGAATTAAAAAAAAAGTTCAGGGCCTTTTACTGAATATTAATATATCAGTGAAGTGGAATTTCTACTTAGTGTAGTAATCAGACACCAACAAAATTTAACTGCACATGCACAAATATATATATATATATACATATATATATTTACATACATAAAATATATAAAACATACTTTTTCTACATGAGTGTACGCCTACATGTCTAAAACACAACAACAAAATATATTTCTGTGAAAACCTTCTCATATCCAAAATCTTTGATGAAAGTCCTTTGTCTTGTGACTACATTATTTTTCCTGTCCTTTATTTTATAATGACATAGCTATTTTATAAATATTAGAGCAAACAAATATATTTTTTCACCAGTATTTCAGGGCTTTTAAATTAAAACCTAATTTAAATAAAAATAAAATTGATGATTTAAAATATATTGGTTATATACAAAACAGAGGATCAATATAAGACCTTGAAAAGTAATGCTAAGATGGGTATAAAATAGCTTTGCAGCTTTTTTCTTCTTCAAAACAGGGAGGAGACTATGTTACCAACACTAGTATTGCTTATCATGCAAATGGGTTTGGAATTCACAAGATCAGGAACCAAAAATACCCTGCTTTTTAGGTTTTGTATTACACATTTACAAGTATTTATAACTGTAGGATTCCTAAATGTATGAGTTGTGCTCCTTGCATAGATCCAGGAATTGTGCCATCAGGGGAAAAAACCACCAAATGCAGTCTTTTCATGAAATTACAGGAGCTGGCAGGCGCTGCGACTCTTGCTATTTTATTGTGAATCTTAAAATATAAAGTGGGGGGTTTTGTAATAGCCTAGTTCTCAGAACCAAACAGTGTCTGCAAACAAAAATACTTCTAATAAGCAAAAAGAAGGAACTTGCTGTTGGTCTGTTACAGAAGGCTGGCTGGCACTCCCAAGTGTTACTTTAAATACGGAGTAAAAAAATTCTTCACCGTTGTGTGAAATGAGATTTCTGGCACGTCCTGACCCCTTCATCTTATACCATCTGCTCTACCTCTCCTCTCTTCTGAAGGCAGCTCTATCCCCACCTTCAACCTCAGCGAGGCAGAAGAGGTTTGTGCTGCTGAACATTGGGCCAGTGCACTTTTCTTCTTCTCCAACTCTTCCATCATCAATATGGCTTGTTTTCCTAACACTATAGTAAAGGAAGCAAACCAGTCAAATACAAGCCATTCTTCACTTGGACAGAAAGAGTGCTGGAAAATTAAGGGGGGAAAAAAATACATGGGTTTTTAACAGAGGTAAAAAATAGAAGTCCATCAGAAAACAGAAAAACCATTGAGAATTTTCACAGCTTCACAATCTAAAAAATTCAAAGCAACCAAAGGGCAAAAAGGAAATAGTTTGGAGAGTATGTAGATTCATTACACCTCATTTAAGCTATTAATGCAGCCTCAGGTGGGTTTAGGAAAGGGAAGTGTACCTCAGAGTTAAAGGCTGTTCAGAGCAAAATGCAGTTCTGCATTATGATTAGATTCCATGCAGCATTCCCATCTCAGCAGAACCTGGAGGCAAACAGTGACAGGCAACAGAAGCAAATGGAGAAGGAAGAGCAATAAATGAGGAAGAGCTTTATGCCATGTTGCTGGAGTGCTGCTGTCTGTCTTTGCCTCACCATGTATTTAAAAGATCTCAACCAAGAACAGACTTTTCTAGAAGTATGTTTTACCTTTGCTTCAAATTGAATTTTTAAAGCCCATGCCAAAAAGCAAACAGTTTATATTGTAATATTTTCATTTTATTCTCTCCACTTTTGTAGGTTCTCAGTACCGAGGCTTTTAAAGCAATATCAGAGACATTACAAGGATATAAGGAAAATCATGGGCTTTACTATAGAAAAATGAAGTCAATTAAGAAAAATGAAAAATGACCTGAATGCTGAAATATTGAACTGCAAAATGAATGGAACCAGAGTAAAAAGCAGGTTGCTTTTGAATACCATGATGAGGTACATTTGGAAAATCAACAAATTAAAGCCATTTCTATTAACATCAATGCCTTACTTTCAGAGGAATTACTCAGACCAGTTGCTTATCCCCATTCCCCAAGACTAATCAGTAACTTATTTAGAGGGCACCATGGAGAATCTTATTTGAAAGACAGATGAGCAAGGAGGCAAGAGGGGCTGGGAATGGAGGAGCCTGCACTGGAATTGCTGTCATTGTGAGAGAAGGAGGCAGAGCAGGGCCAGGCCACAGTGAGCAATGAAGGGTCACCAGCCCTGGATCTGAAACCTGGAGCATCAACCTGAAAAGGGTTCAGTCTGAATAAAGAGTGTATTCCAATGAGGCTGGGGGTGAAACAGTAAAGCACTTCACAGCCAAAGTCTTAGAAGCAACTCCCCTGCCACTTCTGGTTGTACAGCCAAGTGTTAAAAAGCCTGTACTCCACACAGCTCTCTGTGGCCTGGGACCTGACCATTTTCCATCAGAAAAACTAATTTACTCAGACTATTCTCCAAAAAGACTTGAAGCAGCTTGTTCCCTTCATCTCAGCCCTTCCCTGTGTTCAGCAGCTCCCCAGAGCTCCTGGTTTAACATCAGCAAGAAACAGTCCAGGTCACTGCTCATTTTGTACCATTTCTCTCAGTATTGTTGGCAAAATAACTCTGATGATAATTTTACTGATTGCAACCAAATGCAATGAATTCATTACAGATTTCATTTCATAAATAACTATTTTGCTCTTGCATTCTTAGATGCTTTCAGAAGTAATAAATCAATTAATAAACACAGCAAGTGTCTTCTTTTTCAGTGCTGACAAGGTACAAATTTTGTTAATTGTAAATGTCAAAGTCTGTCATTAAACGAGTAGGCATACTCTGCATAACAAATACCAAACAATCACCCTTAATTCTAATTTAATTTCTGCACTACGACACTGCATTTACATTTGGGAAAAAAAAAAAAAAAAGAAGTTGAGAATTATTCCTGCTGTGACTAGTTATCCTGAAAGAAATGAGAGGGAAAAAAGCAACTTGTTATCACATTGTTTAAATTTCATTATCTATGTTTTACCAATTCTACTTTTTCTGAACGAACTTTGCTTCTCTCTGTAATGTTCGGATTGGAAATCATAGAACATATAAATTGGTCACAAAATTGTAAGTTGATTTGCAAACACTGGGGCAAGTAATATGGTTCTAGAAGGACATTTGTGTCTCATAGCAAAAAGAATATTCACATTGTAGCAACATAAAATATTTTTCCTTTGGTATCAGAGGTAGAAAAACTGCAACCTAAGCACTAGAAACTGGAGGGAAAATAAGCAGACCTTGCCTTTTTAAATGTAAGCCCAGGAGACTTGAAAAAGGCCACGTTGGGAGGAAAGTGCAAAACGGCCCCATCGTATTATACTGAAACACTCACACTGGAGCCCCTTGTTCCATGCATCTGATTCCAGATATGTTTCAGAAAGTATTTTCATATTCTCAAAGAGAAGAGGCTGAACTTGGCTTTTAAACTTATTCCTCTATACTGAAGAAAATGTTTCTTTATTGAAGACTTCTAAAATCACCTCAAAAACTTTGACACTCATCTGCAACGTGTTTAACTTCCCAGCACAAAGTAATACAGGCAACAATCTGATCTGATGCTTTTGTTTCTGAAATACTCAATGGCATAACTCAAATGCAACCAAGAGAAACATGGGAATGAGTTTGTCCATTTGATCACATTTTATGATCATCTGAATTTTGTGCCACTCTACAGGCCGTGTACTGTTCAGAAATGAACAAATTAATTATGTCAGATATGTTCAAAAATATTGTTAAAAATTTAGTTAGCCCAGAATTAATTTTGGGAAGAAAGGAATAAATTTTTTTTTAATTCAGAAGTCATAATAATGAGTATGTTTGGGAAAAAAAATCCTGTAACTTCAAATATTTTTGTAGTTTTGGAAGCTGTTCCCTGTCAGCAACTTCCTTCAAAATTTCTGCCATGCTTTTCATAAGGTTTACAAAAGGAGTCTGGATTGGTGGAGTTTTAGGACAAAAAGAAGATTCATGTACATAGCACTGTCTTGCACTTCTACATGCTAACTTCAGTAGTAAGGTTTATTTTTAAGTTACTTTTCCACATTGGCTTATTCCCTAAATTTACTGACTGAAAAACTATGGAAAGCAGGCGAAGGACACTAAATTTTCCTCCTTGCAAGTTATTTTTATTTCAGTGTTTCTTTTGTTTATTTTCTATAACAAGATAATTCTCCAGAGGAAACATCTAAGGAGACAGCAATCTTTTTGGTCACTTGCAGTATTGGATCTCTGAAGGAAATGTGAGGTTACAGCTACAGCTCCTCTCACAGCTCAGACCACGTCTGATTTCTGATATCTGCTGATAAAGCACTGACTTCCCAGAAGAGACCAGGGCTTAGCACTACACTGTTGGTCATCTCTCATCTCACAGATTCCCAAAGTGCTGATTGAGCTTTCAATTTAATTAATGGTTACATTAAAGTAATAAATGAATGGAGGCAGAGCATCTCTACATAGAAGTTCTTCGGTGTATGCTCTTCAACATAAGTTGTTCAAAAAGGATAATGCTGCCCAAAGCAAAATTATGTGGAATCACAAATGAAGGTCACTGCAGTGGCAGCTGAGCCCCCTTGTCCCTCCATCCAGGAGCAGTGCAGATCCACTGGAAGAAGGAGAGGTGGTTGACTCAGGTTCTGCCAGTAGGAAGCACACAGAATGATCTGGGGGAAGCGTTTTCTGTTGCTGCCAGCATGGATGAGGTGCCTCAAGGACACACAGCTCCTCTACATGCAGTAAGCAAAGTCAAATGGCTGCTAAACATGACCACTCCTGGCCATATATGTGTGCCAAAAGCACATGACACAGCCAAACTTTAAATACGGGTAACTGTATTCACCAAGAGTAAGATGAACAGCAAAGGAAACAAATATCTTATGTACCTTGACCATCTGACATGTTTCATCACCGTGCTATGGAAACTGAGGTTCACATCTTCAGTATAATTTCAATTCTCTGCAAATATAGCTCTGGTATAGAGCTGTGATATTCCCACTTCAGCCTTCACATATACAAAAGGAGTTACATTGGCTGCCATCATGATGTTAAAAATGGAAAAGGGAGAGAACTGCCCAACCACCTATTCCACTTCTGAGCCAAGGAAACATTTTTGTTTGTTTAGTTTGGCTTTTTTTTTTTTTTTTTTTTTTTTTTTAAATTTTTTTTTTATATTTTTTTTTTTACCAAGGCTTTCTTAGTTTTTTGGTTTATTCAAAATGGAAGAAAAGTCTGTCTTGGNTATATACTTCAATGATCTGCCAAGAGTAGATGGGCAATATGATTTAGGTTTCTTTTATCATACTTTTTAATGCACTAATTAATTCTGGCAGTAATGACCTAGATAGTGCTTGAAATTCTTCTCTTCTTGCTACAGGAAATAATTTGCATAAAATAATAAAACAAGAGATTTTTTTTCTTGTTGGATGTGCACTGAAATATGGCCCATAGAAAATCTTATCACCTATCATGTTGCAGAGGACCATCTATTCATCTAGGCAATGATTCAGACCTCACAAAGTAACGAGCAAAAGTGCTTGTCCCTTGCCACTATTGCTGTTTGTGAAAAAGCAAACTGGGAGAGACCCAATAGTTGCAATCTGCTGGCTTGAACTACCCACTCATTGCTGTTCACACAATTACCAGCCAATATGTGCATTTCTATTTCTCATTTCTTCTTGGAACTAATCTCTGAGCTGAATCATAACCACATGAAAGATGACTTTTCCAAGACAGCAGCATTTCAAAATTTAGTGTGTGCATTAACTATGGCCTGCTTATTTTGATCACTTTGCTTTTACAGAACACTCTCTGAATTACTGTGAAAAACACCCCACCCTCTGCTGCTCCTATAGTCAGTGGGCTCTCTGCAAACCACCTCATAATGAAAAAAATAGAAAAGTTTTGGTACAAAGGTGATTTTTGGGAAGTCTGTCAGCCCTCCTTAGCTATAACAAAACAGACCTGATTCCTTACATTCTCTTCACAGGCAAAATGAGCCACTTGGTCTTAATCACTTGATGAAGAAGATCCTGGTTATGTAGTTTCAAGCAACAGTGAAAATGCTTTTTAATTGGAAAATCAATCCCAGTATCTTAAAAGAAACAAAATCCAAATGTTTCAGAAAGATAGAAGACCTGTAAGTCCTTATGAAATATAAAGCAAGGTCTTCTCTTTGACATATCTACACACACACATCTCACCCAGACACTTCCATCTATTGAGACAGAGGAAACCAGTGACTCAAGGTCAGTCAGGCATAATCCAAAATTATCAAATTATGATATCTCTCTGTGTTCCCACCCTTTAAAAGAAGTCAGGCATTACTCTAGAGTATTACTAGGCCTACAGTTGTACTACCCCTGTTGTGGGTCTAAAAACAAGAAGTAGATTAATAAAAACATAAATCTGAAAACAACAGTGGGTTCCAAAATCATTCACTGTTATCCTGCTGGCACACAGATTATTTGTTTTTAATTTCCACCCAGTGAGCTGAAAGCACTACGCTCTTCCAGAATTTCTTACACGCACATCCAGCATTCAGCAGCTCTCTCCTCTGAGTGACTTTGCATTGCCATCTCTTGGTTTTCAAAATGCCTCTGCTGTGTGAAAAATAAATAGCTTCCCTCCTCCACAGCACTATTCACTTAACATTGTGCTGTTAAATAAATATTAATATAAGACTAGGCTTGCACTGTTTTATTACGAGTAAGTGGTACCTTACTCTGCAAATATTTCCATTCTCTTTACCACAGCAAGGTATTCCTGTGCAGAAGTAAAGGAGGCAGAGCCTGGCTCAGCCCAGCAGCACCATTTATTCCTCTTCCCCCAGCTCAGCTTGGCCCACTGGCACAAGCACAGAAACCTGCTGCCTGTGCACAGGCAGAGCACCACACCCAGCTCAGAGCACTGTGACAGCCAAGCACATCAACCCTTTCACCACCGTGCAGAACCCTCCTGTGTCTTCCTCTCAGAGAAGTGCATGTGAGCAAGGCCAGAGGACAGCAGGCTGGGCCAGACATTCCCAAATTCAGCTGGCATCTAAGCTGGACCCACTTAACACTCAGGCACAGAACAGTGTGGCACAAATACGCACATTTATGCACTTGTACCTTTTTTCTCTCTTGGGTTACAAGAAAAGAAATCTAACTCCTGCTTTTTGAGAAGGGGACAAAATACAATGTGGAGTCATGCAGGCTTATAGCCACTTACCCACCTAAGCAATTCACCTTGCTGCATACTGTCATTTTGTAAAAAATTCCCCTTGCTTCAAAGACTCATCTACTCTCTCCAGTTTTACCCTGTGGTACTTAGAATAAAACACCAAACATTATGCTACTCTGTGACATTTCTCCACAGTAAAAAAAACTTCAAAGCTGCAGCTTCTATTGCTTTTATTTTTGTTTTCTGCTATTTGATTTTTGTTTTCTTTCTTAACTTTTTGTATTTTAATGCATACTGTTTTGAAAGACCATATTTTTTAAAAGAAACTGTTTAAAGGTATTTAATAATTTGCCCCATTCTGAGCTTCCTTCAGTTTGTCTTCCTACATTGTTCTAGTAACAACAACATGCCAGCAACTAAAAGTAATACTTAGGTTGAGGCTATACAAAAGTTATATTTTTTTAAAAAGCACATAATTAAGAGTGACTTTGAAAACCCCATCATTTTCATATCTGTATCCCCCATTTAGTGTTATTTTCAGATTTTCTTCCCAGTTTTATTACACTAACTTCTCTAGAAGGTGTTGACCATATGTTTTTCTTCTTCTAAACAGTGGTCTCTGACTTGCTACTTAAAGCTCTTTTATATGCTTGTGCTGCTTTGAGCTGGGATAGAGTGAATTTTCTTCCCAGTAGGAAGTGTGGGGCTTTGTTTTGGATTTGTGCTTAACACAGGGTTGATAACACCACATTTCCACAGTAATCTCTGTTTCAACCATTTCAGACTTCTGGTCGGAGACAGGCATAGATATGTTCCAGTTCACTGAAAACAATGTCCAAAATATTCCAATCAGACAATCACAGATTTGGCCACCCAAAAATCAGAAATATCAGGCCATGAGTGCTCAAGCAATCTTCAGGAACACCTCTGCCTTAGTAGCTAGGAGCAAAATAACGTATTCAACTTCACAGTGTTTCAGATTTACTGAGATAAGTCAGATACCACAGTTAGTTAATTCTGCAGCATAACAGAGAAGGTTTTATGATTCTGCAGGTTAGCTATAAACACAGATTAAAGCTAGGTGAATATACTTGGAGTTTCTGAAGTAGACTGTTTGGATGTAAGAAGACTAAAATTGCCTTGTGCACATATTTGTCTGGAGTTATGTAGTATTAACATAAAAATAAAAACTGAAAAAAAGCGAAAATATTTAAGCAGAGGGCTCTTTGGGCTTTATTTTTGACTTTCTAGTAAGCAGTCAGACTGAAACTTTCAGAATTAAACTGATGATTAGATCACAGTTAGATGTTAAAGCAGTCAGAAGAGGGATGGCTACAAACCAGAAATGGCAAAACCAAAACCTCTTGTACCAATATCTGCATAAAGGCTGCAGGGAGACCAACTCTTTCATTGTGACATCTGATTCTGAGCAGACCCTGTGCACCCTGGATTTTGGCTAGAAGATGGTGTCCCACAGCTGGGGTGGAGCCAGCCAGTGCTGCCAGTTTGACCTGGCTCCCACTGTGGAACAGGTGCAGGTCTGAGAGCTGAAAAGCTGCAGGGCAGCACAAGGACTGAGAGAGACAATTCACTTCTTCAAAAGAGAAAAGAGAATCCCTGTTATCTGCTATGTACACTCAAAAAATGCTGTTATATCATGGAAGTAAGCTCCTGAAAACATCCTCAAAAGATGTACTTTGAGGCAAGAAAAGTGCTTCATTTTCTTCTCAAGGTTTTTTCCCTTAATTATATTGGTTTGTGTTTTAATGTGTTTTGTGGTTTAATTTAACCATTATTAAATGAACAGCTGACTTTGAAAATGTGAAAACAATTTTACATCATCACTTTTTTCTCATCACGCTTTATTAGTCAAATTCAACATGAAGCTGTGAATGACAAGTAGTCTCACACCTACCTTGGGGGTGGGGGAGAGGAAGAGAAGAGAGAGAGGAAGAAGAAGGAAAACATGAAGGTGTCTACAGAGAGATATAAAATTATTAGTGTCACATTAGAGGATGGGGAAATGCTGCTGACCCTCTCTTCTGAAGATGAATGAAGTGGTGTTGAATGGTATCAGCAGGTTCACAACAAGAAAGGCAGCTTTTCTCACACAGCTGACTAACCTTTAGATCTCCCTGCCATGGACCTTATGAATCTTTAAGTCTTAGTTTTAAGAGGACTCAAATGGTACCAGGACAAAGTCACAGAAGAAAAATACACAAAGGATTACTAAATACAAACAGACTGCTTCTGATCCTCTCCCCTAATTGGTTGGGTGCCAGGAGATTATTCCAAACAGCACAGTGACATTTTCCTCCTGTACCTGTGCTGTCCCCTGGGCCGTACTGCTGGACACTGTCTCACACCAGACACCAGTTAGATGGACCTCTGAGAGGAGCAATCCCTCCATGCTTGCAGCTATGCTCCTAAGCCAGTTGAGTAAATATTTGTTTTAAGGCACCAAGGCAGCCTGAGCCCCATAACTGTGTGTTACCATCCTGGACCATGCTTGTTTTCCCCCGTTTTACATAACTGAGAGAAAAGCAGAAATTCCACTGGCTTTGCAAAACTGCCTTCCCCCCAGATGAAGGTTTAGAAACCACAGCATGCAAATACATTCTCAAAAGATGTGCTGGTAAAAATGCAAGCACAAGCACTCTCATTTATCAGGACAAACTGAACGACTGCATGCACGGTTCTGGAGCAGGAATGAGCCAAAGGCATGCATGGTAGGCTTGAAGACAGAAAGGACTGTGGAGTAACCCTGGAGCTACACCCACCCTCAAGTGTGGTTTACAGCATTGTACATCAGCTTTTCACCAAGCCAAATTTGTATATCTTTAGATGTTTTAGGGCAAGCAGTTATTTGCTGTTACTGTGTTCAGGCACCATTACTCTGCATAAGTGACAACTGACAATATTCTTTGGACTTAGTAACAAAGAGTGCGTATTTCCTAAGAACATGATGCAAGCTTTTATTAAGGTAGCTAACATAAAACCCACAGACATCAGTTTCAGCAACAATGTAAATTAAAAATTCCAAAAAGTCACAAAAAGGAAGGAAAGAATTGTAATTCGGGGATTTATACATAACAGACTTTATCTTGACTTGCAAAATGGCTTCTATTATGTTGCTTTGTAATCTTGAAATTCTAATACAACTACACAAATCCTAGACAAGAGCTGGAAGTGGGTAGCATATGTCCCTACAAGATCCTTGGACTTTATTCCAAACCTATTCCTCCTGTGCAGAGGCATGAGCCAGAAGGAGATGTGATTTATTTCTAACAGTTTACAGATCTGTTAATTCTTACTAAGCAAACATGTTACTGAAAAGCTACATGCAGCCTGCTAACCTTTATCAAAATCCCTCCTTAATTCAGTGCTTATAGGCAAGGCACTGCCATCACACCCAGATCTGAGAGAAAAGCACAAAGATGCTTGCAAGAGGCACAAGATTTATACAAGCAATTGTTATTTGCACTACAAAAAAAGAGGCTCAACGTAACAATGGCAGATTACAGGAGCATCCCATTGTGATTTTTGATAGAATAAGAAATACTTCGTATTCAATCAGAAATCTTTACTGTAATGCGATAGAACAATGCAACAAAGGTGCAGAATCTTCCACTATTCAGGCTGATGCACAAAGCTAGAAAGAAAATCAACATTTCTATTTTTGGTGTCTGTGACGTTGAGTACATGAGGTGCACGTAAGCCTAACAACTACCATTTACTGATTGAAAACATTTTACAGGCATGCTGACAAACTGTAGCTCTGCAGAGACAATGCCATGAAGGAGATTTAGCATGACAAGGAAAAGCTGGAACTGAGAGAAGAATCACCAAGGTACAAAGGATGCTAGCACATTCCCATATGCTGTATCTGAGCCTGCTATCATAGATGCAGCTGAAGGCACCTTCACACCCCAGAGAAGGGTGGTGAATGGAAGCTCAACAAGGGAAAACCCATCCAGCCCTTATTCTGCTCCTGAGAGACCCTATGGGAAGCAGCTGGGTACAGCACCAACCAAAATGTCCTTGGAGGTTCACAGGTTGGACACTCCTCCTCTAGGCAATCGATTTTCAATCTCACAGCAAGAATTTAACAAAAAAAAAAAAAAGGATTTTAATTTAGTGGCTGCACTGGAGACAGCAAAACTGTGTTGCTTGGAGCTCTCTTAGGGTGACAAAGCTCTGCCTCACTGTCTGAGCTGTACCCAAAAGCTGGCAAGAGACTCTAGTTCCAGCCAGCTCATAGAGAAACCTCTAAGGACACTGTGCCCCACTACATCTTGAGGCCAAAGTCAAACTGCCACAACAGCACAAGGCACAAGTGAAATTAAATTGCTGTCCCTCACTCTCTGAAACTTTACCGTCAGATAAATGACATCACCACAAATTAATCATTGTGAATGTATATGATTAAGTCAAGGTCAATCATCTCTCCATTGGGTTGCCTAGCTAAGCATAGGATTGTGATTTAAGTAAGACTCAGAGATTTCTATAATTCAACATTTTAAATGGTAGTTTTCAGTGATGTGTCATTAAAAGACACAAATACTGTGCAAAAATGGCTACAAATGCAGGTCTACTTTTCTAGTCTAAGAGGCATTATGACTTTCTAGAACTGCCACTTGACCTACAGCCTCTTTTTCAGGATCTAGCTTACAGAAGAGCCACCCCAGAAAGTGCCTAAGGACCTGGAATGGGAATCTGGCCATCTGGGTTTAGTACCTGGGTCTGTCAGAGATTTCCTGTGTGAACCTTGGCAACTCATTTAATGACAAGGGACAAACAATAAGAAATACGTAGAGCAAAACTATTAATAAGGTTAAGTGACTTTTATGGACAACTGGGCCCTGACAGGCTTAGGAAATCCCACAAGGTACTGAACTCTTTTGTAACTTCCAGCTATACAGAGAGAGGGATTAATCCCCCATCATTGCAGCAGGAATCATGCATCATCTGCCTTAACCACTCTTGCTTCAGAGCAGTATCTTGGACATGCTGACTGCAATAGGCACGTCTGAGGGTCTTAATTTGCTAAGGACATTGTTCTGTTACTGACCTGAAATCATGAAACATCACCATCACAACCACTGTCCTCAGCCCTCAGCGAGGGCACAGATCAGCAGGAACTTCTCAGCACCTTGCAGTAACATGCATCACTGCCCAAACCCAACTTTTTAAAATCTGGAGTCAGAATAGGTGTCAGACATATATCACTGGCATATTTTGTGTTCTAGGACAGATCTCTTCAAGTTGAAAAACAAAGTCTGTGGTGGCTGGCATAGCAAAGTCAATTCACCTGCTCAGGAGGAGTTTGTGAACAACACTACTTTGACCACCTCAGCTGTCTGACAGAGGTTCTCTCCTTTCCTCTTTGATGCTGAGCTTCTTAATTCACCTCAATTCATTCTTAATTAAATTATAGACTGACAGATTTTCTAAGTATTGTAGACCACCAATGCAAATCTTCAATACCATGATCTTTTGTGATAAAAAACACATATCATGTCAACTTCTCACTGAATTCTTAAGGAATGTAAAACCTTGCTCAGTTTCCCATTCTCTCTCCAGCTCCATAACTTTGAGAGGTATGTTAAAAGCATCTCAGTTCTAGAGGAAAACACTTATAGAGTCTTGTGTTCATTGGTATGGAACTAGTTTGTATCCTAAAGGCAAACTCAACTCTCCCCCAAGGAAGAAGAGAGAGGAGGCATGTTGGGCACATTGCCAGATGGCCTAGACAGGAGGCAGACCCTGCTCTAAAAACAGAATGCAAGAAGCTGCCCAGAACCTGAGAAAAGAAGAAGAATGATAGACAGAGAATGGCAACATGACCCATAGCTCACTGCAAGACTCCACAGAGCTGGCAGACCAGAGAGGGGGGAAAAGGCAGCAAAAGACAACAAACCTTTGTTTTCCATAGGGAAAATTACTGCAACAGTTGAATCTATCAGGTTGTTGCTGCCAGAAAGGGGGGAATCTCACTAGCCTTCTTTCCACTCCAGCAGCTTCCTCACCCCTGCTTCCCAGCCACCTCTTGTCCCATGCTGATGCCCAGCGGTGCTCATCAGACTGGAATTCCCATGACCCATTCTCTCTCTTTCTGCCATGTCAGTGAACTGAATGTGGCTGCAGACAGGGTCTGAAGATGTTGGAGCTGCCAGACACAAAAGAAGTGACAGAAGTACGCACCAGAAACAGGGAGGAGGAGACAGCAGGGATTCCTTGCTATCAGCCACTGAGATCTACCAGATTCAATCAAGTCACCTCATGTGACGTTAAATTATTTGGAACTACTCAAGCTTTTCAAATATAAATGGTCTTTCAAGACAGAACAACCTGAGAAGGCCTCTGTGTAACTTTATGCATTGGTGGTATGTTCCAGAATCACACAGAAGAGCATGCATTTTCAGAAGATCACAGCACTGCTGGAGTGCAGAAAAACTATCCGTCTGAAAAAGAATACAGAAAAACCTGCTTACAGTCCTGAAATGTAATACATTTGTCATTGTTCAGTGGAGATGCAAAGCTGTTTTTATTGTGAATTACTATGATCTTTATTTTTATATATACAGGAAAACTCCATTTTTCTTAATACTCACAAAAGCTCCTCAGGTATGAGATTTCATAGAAGGAATTGCATGAATGGCTCCTCACCTTTCCCAGAAAAGTGGAATGCCTAACAGGTCAATAAGAATGGTAATAGGTCTCAAGCACTGAAGAAATGATCACAGCTAATGAAGAAGAACTGTTCTAGGAGAGGAAGGCAATTCAGAGTAGGCTTCAAAGTGACTTCCTGCAGTTCCCAATACTATTAAGGAATGATAAAAAAGAAACTTGAATAAAGATAAGACAGATGAAACAAAGAGGGTGAAGATTAAAGAGCTATTAGGAATGGAAAGGACAGGAGCTATAAGCAGAAAGAAAAGTGATTTTCTAGCTTCCTCAATGCACAAAGTAGCGGGACATCCATCGAAGGAGACGACGTTTAAGAGAAGTCGTTCCAAGGGACAGCAGCACCGCTGTGCTTGCGCAAGAAGCCACCTCCTCCGGAGATGGAATCAGCATTAGGAAGAGGATGGAGGAAGCGCCCTGAGGCTTTTCCCTGCTCGGCTCGGCCAGTAGGTGTCACAGCAGTCAATGCTATCGGTGCACAGCCACTCCAGGCCACAGAGGTGCCTAATTTGGAGAACGCTAATTTACTGTACTTAAAATAAATCGGCTTTAATTAAAATTAAAGGGAAAAAAAAAAAAAAAGAAGTCATTAGTCATTTCTATGACTTTCTATCAGATATTTCAAGTATCCTTAAAGAGTTTGGAAAGAACGCAAACAGATTGCCAAACATGTCAGCAAATACCACAGCTCTTACACCTGCACTTAGGGCTTTAGTGAGGCATTAAACACTCCGTGCTGGCACAGGTTAAAAGAACAGAGATGCTTGCTGCCCCCTCCCCAGTTCTAGTAGCCAGCCTAACCAGCACACATGGCTGAGGTTTGTTCCCAGACATGCCTGCTCTGAGAACCACAGCTAGAAAACATAAGGCTGTCACAACACGAGCACACAGCCAGAGCTGTATGAGTTGCAGAAGCAAGAGAACTTTAAATAATTATTTTAAAATTTTCTACTTCAAAGAAAATTGAGAACAAACATATCTAGGAGACCTCCTTGGGTTTAGCTTCTTTTGTCCTGGTGCGAATGCTCCGGCAGCAAAACTTCAGGCTGAGTGTTTTCCTACCCTTTCCCAGCACCAAGGGAAGCAGATGGGCTCTAATCATGCTCTGATATAGCACAGAGAAGAAAAGCATATGATGGCATTCCCCATCATGAGTCTGCCTTAATGCTTGCCAGTCAGCTGTGCACATATAAAGCAATCATGACTTTGTTTGGCATTTCCTCTGGAACATATGGTGATTTACTATGCAGTTTCCAGCATGTATTGACACTGTTTTGAATCGCACTTAAATCCTTCCCTACTACACACAAAAACGTAAATAGATGTGGTTCATGTTTGGGGTCATGTCTACCTGATAGCAGAAGGGTCCTACCAACAGCCACAGAGCACTGCTGGCAGCCCCCTGCCCCCAGTGATCAGAGATTTCAGAGGTAGGAAATGGCTTTGTTTTTGGGGGGAGGCTCTGACAACCTGCTACAAAGCAAGACAGCTTTAAACAGAGCACCTGTGCCCAGAGGGCCCCCACTGCCTAGCTGAGCACACCAAGTGGTTTTTGTTTATCAGCACCCAGTCCTGCCCTATCCTTTCTGCTTAGTCCCACTGAGTAGTGGGTTGCATAATGATCCAAAAATAGATCACTAAAATATGAAAATTATTAGACATACTTAATAATAATCCCTGCGGCTAAATTTTTCCTAGCAGGCAATTGGCTGGCAGGTTACACAATACAGCATCCAAGATGTGAGTCAGAGCAAAAAAGAGAGAAGCTGCAAGAACATCAGTTAAAAAAGCCCCAGAGACTTAGGCAGTGCTCTCAGTTCATTACCAAAATACATCAACTGTGGCAAGTGGACCTTCAAACCCTGTGCAATTTTGGAACAAGCAACAGTTTTCTTTTCTCACCAGCAGTTGAAGAGACCATGCAATAATTAATATTCTCATGTGAGGAAACACACTTTTTTCTTCAGTAGCACTGGTATGAAGAACATAAGTTAGGTTTAACAGAGCCACTCAAATTTTAGAAAATCAAGAGAAATACCAAATAAAATGCCCTATGAAACATCAGGATTGAAATATTTTTTTATTGTATGTTTTTCTTAAAACAAACAAAAAAAAAGAAATCCGTTGGATTGCCACAGTGTCTGCTGATCTTTACATAGTTATATTGAAACTTGAAACACTTAAGAGATGAAATACAGTCTTTTAAAAGACAGAAGTAATTCCAGTGAACAACTCTTTAACTCTTTGCTTCTAGGGAATATAACCATACTGCCCACAAGATGCATCTCATCAAGCAAATGTAATTGGGTGTAATTATTTCACCTTGCTTTTAAGAAGCTATTACCATTTGCTGTTCTTGGTGTATAGGCTCCACCTTCTTTGACATACCTGTACTAAAAATACTGACCACAGTAAACCAGGATACTGAATATATGTTTTACTTCTCTAAGGAAAAGAGATGAGAAAGAATAAACTACATAAGGCAGATGTTCAGATGTTAGTGGGTTTGCTTTGTGCTTCACCAAAAGACACTGGGATAACACAGGGATAAAGGCAGTGAAAACCTTCATAAACCTGGACCGTAGTAAAAAAGGAAAAAAAAAAAGCAAATATTTAAGTGGTACAAGAACTGAAACTAATCAGGTGAAAACAGGTTATTTATAGCACTTTTAGAGCCTGAAAAAGTGTCCTGCAAGCAAGAAACCTGCCTTTAAACGTTTGATCTTGGATTGCATTAAGCAAGCCAGATAAGAAGCACTCACGATCGCTCCAGGCACTTGGGTGAGTGGTTCGCTCACCCGAAGCTCCCACCCTTCTGCAAAAAGCTGCCTACTGCTGCCTTCCAGCTCTGAGAAGACCTGCAAAGGCCCAAGAATGACCTGAACAAGAGTTCTTCACAGTACCACACTCAGTCATCAAAACCTTGGTTTCAACAGTGGCCTTATCAAAGCAGGTTTATCAGTTAAAATTAGGCTATCATTGTTTTTCAAAGCTCCAGGCTCACCTAATGCTGCAAGCATGCAGACCCCCACCTAAAGGGTAAGAAAAAGCTTTGCTGTTCTGCATTCAGTTACAAGCTTTAAACTACAAGCTTTGTAGAGCCCTGTAACTCAGTCCCTCACAATGTAACTCACTCCAGGTTGTAGAGGGGAGATGTTCTCTGGAAGCACAGGTTTCAAGGGAAATCAAATGGGAGATCCTGCCTGGGTGGCAGCACTAGAATCATAATCAAGGAAATAAAAGGAGCTTGATGGCACCCTAACAAGCATGAGTCAATGTATTCCATGCTTGTCTGCCATCAGGAAAAGCAGAGATGCTTTACCAGTGCCCAATAAAAAGAGCAGTTTAATTTCCAATGTCTAGCAAGCAGCTTGTTCCAAATCTGTTGTTTGTTTCATTGGAGTATAAAACAAAATCAAAATTAAATCATTTGTCTGTTTCACTAAATCACTTCGGATGTCTAAAGGCAATTGAAGCTTTTTAATGGGGAACAAAGAATATTTATATCGCAAAACAATCTTAAACAATTAATATTATGCTATTAAAGTGTTACTCTTTTTCTGCATTTAATGCAAGTTGCCATATCAATATCCTAAACAAAAATAAAATGGGAAGCTTCCTAATGCAATCATGATTAGTATGCCCTAAGATAAGCATGTGGGAACTAAAGAATCATGGATCCAGCAATAGTCAAATAATGACTAACATTAGCTTTCTTTACATTACAAAGGTAATTTGTTTAGTTTATCATTATTATTATCATTATTACTGTTGTATCTTCACATTCTACTCCTATCTGCTCAGTCTTGCCTTACTGAACATGCAGAATTCATATTCAGCATTTACACCAGAGACTAGAAACCTCTGGTTAAAGAAGGATCAGGAATTTCTTCAGTAGAAGTGTTTTCCACTGGTGTCAGATCCATTTTAGGAGGATCGCAGACATAAGAACTATTCCTATTTGCTTTTTTACTACACATCTCCATAAACCATGAAATACCCTGCAGTGAACTGTGCTAGATTTCAAAGCAAGAGTTTTAGCTTTTAACAGTTTGTGCTAGAAACCTCCAAAGAGCTCAGAAGAACAGTAATCATTTGTAAAAATCTTATTTTCTTCCAGGTCAACTAGCTTTGACGCTTCTATGGTAAAATGATCAATATTCACTGTCAAGCTGCCCTTTCAGAATGTTCCTGATCTGCACATGCCAGATATGGCTGGAGCAGGAAAGTTGTCTCCTCTGCTGCTGCCCAGCCTGGTGTCTCCAGCAGTCTCTACCTGGTCCTCGCTGCATCCCTGAGAGGGGACCTACTGCCACACACAGCACCATCCCTTGGCAGCTAAGGCAGCACAGTCTGTTAACAGACTGGTTGTCCACACCACTCCCACAATACAAAGCAGTCCTATGGAAGGGATCCTGCCTAGCTCTGCTACCTGCCAGCATCTCTTCAGGCAAGGTGAGGGAAATGGAGAAAGAAATCAGAAGCAGGAGAAGTGCAGATCTCTGAGAGGTCAGCCTTCCTTACCTGACTCCCCAGGCTCATCAAGGACTGTATGTGAAAAGCCAACCACCACTGATCTCTTGCTGCTTGCTCCAGCAGACCTGTTTGCTCATGTGGAACAGAACCACCCTTCTCTTTGCTCCCTCAGGCTCCTGGTTCCAGCACTGTCCCCTGAGAAGTTGGTCCCACAGCTCAGAATACGACACGGCTCATGCAGCGTGAGATGTCCCACCTGCCTGAAGGGACACGGCTGGCCCAGGTCACCTTCAAAGGCTGCTCAGAAGGTGTGGGGCTCAGCTGCTGGGGGCAGAACACAGCAAATCACACATGCAGAGTAAATCTCAAAGGAAAAATGACCTGGCATTGTGCTCAGGCAGGACTAGGCAGTGTGCATGGTGTGACAAGCCAGTCTCATATCCCAAGCACACAGAGTTGCTAAGTGAGTCTGGGGAGTCTGAGCAACCCACAGTTGGCACTCACCCAGCAACCATGGAGCAGCAGCTTGATCACATGTTGTTTGTCTAAAGTGGGAGGGCTGCAGGATGCAAGTGTTATATCTATTCTGGTCCTTAAAGCAGCTTTGTCACTCATGTTCACACAGGAGGATCAGGAACTCCAAGATCAATCATGCACCATTTGGGTACCCCATGGAAATACCAATTAAGATTGCTGTAGATAACCACTGTGGCAGAGGCCCAGCAGCACAACCTGTCCAGTGGGAGTCATGAGTCTCATATCCATGCCACACAGCTTTTGAAGCAGCATTTTTTACAAGAAGTGTGGTAAATCATGGGACCAGGTTGCCCAGTGAGGTGGTAGATGTCCCATTGCTGAAAACATTCAAGGTTAATTGAATGGGACTCTGGACAACCTGATCTAGTTGGAGAGGTCCCTGCTCACTGCAGTGCAGTCAGACTAGATGACCTTTTAAGGTCCTTCTGACTATTCTGTGATTCTACATTGGGGCCCTGGCTTAAGGATATGTTATGGTAGCCATAAGACATGATGCAGTGGGTACCACCGTGGTCTCATGTCAAACTTTCTAGAAGACACTGTGTTGTTGTTTAAGTCTTGGGTACTAGAGCAACTTTGGATACAGACAGCTGAAAAAGGACCTCAAGTGCAGTAATGTCACCAGACTTCTTCATCTTGTTCTTCTGGCTGCTTAAATAATATTCCCTGGGGATCATGAGAGTGTAGATGTTGCTGTATTGCAGCTTCTGTTGTCAGAAGGAGTGGCAGACAGCCTGTCAAATGGTACAGTCTGAAGGGCTTCGTTTGGGACCAGATAGGGGAAAAGTTGGTGAGATAATTTGAGGCTGCTCTTTCTTGTTTTCACTGTGTCCACCTAGTGTAGTAAAACTCTGAAACACTGAGCAGCCTCTCTCCCCAGTCACCAACTGCTGTCCCATAGCTTTGTGGACCACAGAGCACCAGCTGCTCCATTCATCCCAATTTTTTTCACCCACCTCCATGGAGAGATACCAGATGCTCCACTCGTCTCCTGCCTCTTTGTCTGCTTCTCTGCTGAGAGGCTCTCTTGGTACATGCAGCATTCAACAAAGGGAAGAAGGACAAGCCTGTGTTTCAAGCACCATTTTTCTGGCCTCTCCTGACAACCCTGTCCATGCTTTTGCTCATTCAGCTGCCTTCTTTAGCACACTTGTATGTACTAGTAAATACTTACAGGCTGGGTTTTGTTTCAAAGCAGACACAAGGCCCTTTGCAAGACTGCAGCACAAAATTAGAGTCTGCTCTTCCACAACACAAAGCATAATTCAACATCCTATGCCACGTGCTGCAGACCTTCAAAGGTCTTCTACACAGAGTAGAACATAAGACTAGAAAATCTTGGTTCCATTCCTCCTTGTCACTGAGGATCACTGTACAAGACAGAAAGCCACTTGATCCTCTACATTTCGGTTTCTCTTCACATAAGGACAATAAATCATTCAGTATCTTATAAAAAAGAAATAAAGAAATATAGCCCCACATGAGCCCTCTGGATGAAGTATTCCATCTGTATACCTTAAAATGTTCAGTAAAGAAATTCCAACATGTAATAAAATGAGAATATTATTAGAGCTAATTTGGTAGGGGCCTTATCATTCTACAAAGTGTGCTTTTCTGAACAGCTCTCTGAAGAGCATGATGGGGTCTGGAAAATCTTACTGATTGGAAAATGTGGTGAAACAAGCAATATGAAATGTTTAATGAGATTCTCAGAGAGCATACCAAAAAACACCCCCTCAGTATTTTTGAAGTTATGCCTTCACATCACTAACAAATATGCTACATAAATGACAGAGCAATTGGAAATTTAGACAAACTTTTATAAATTTTTAGAATACATTACAAACCAGAAGCCACAAGTTTTCCAGACTCCCTTCATGGCTGCATCTGTATTACAGAATGATTTGGGTATGAATGCTGAAGGTCATTTATGAACTATTTTGATTGTCAAACACAAATGACCATTTTCAAGGTTGCTGAAAAAGACCACTGTAATGCTTTTATGTTACAGGATATAACTGATCCCAAATGACATTCCAAATAAAAGCTTTTTCATTATTTCTTTTTCCATTCATTCCCATGAATTTGTCATTGGACTAAATGTGAATCTCCACTTTCAGAAAGGGTACAGGATAATAACTGAGAACATGTAAACCACTGAAACTTTTACTCCTACAAGACTTCCTGCTTGACCAATTTGAAAAATGCAGGCAAGGAAAACCAAAGGTTAATATTTCTAGATTTCACCAAATATCTAATGGCAAAGCCAATATCCATTTGTTAGAACTAACAGTATTTTCTTCCTCTGTTATTGCTTTGCATCTTAGCATGACCAAAGGTTACAGCATCTTCATATTTCCACTCCAGCCAACCATCTCATCAAGTATGTGATGGAAATCAACAGCAATTTTGTTTTCATTAATCAAGATAATAACTGGCCATAAATAACATCTTTGCAGTTACTGTGAAGTAACAGCAAAACCTTGAAAAACAACAAATTGCACGTCTCCCTACTTAGAGGATGACTGCAACGTGCCTCACTTCTGCAGCACTACAAAGAATGCTGGAATTTACATGACATCTAAATTTTATACAAAATCCAGGCATCAATCTTGAAGATGGGAGACACAGATGTATCTATGCCAGTCAACCTGACTATAACATTTGTTCCTTTTAAAGTATTTTGTTTGGGTTTGGTTTTTGGTGGATTTTTTTAAGAATCAAAGTAAAAAAAAAGGTTCCGAAAGGGGAACACAATTCTGTATTTTCACACAAAGACAATGCTTACAAAAGTAAATCATCTGAAGTATTACAAAATTATTGTGGCAGAAATTTTATTGGATTTTTTGACACCAGCTATGTAAACAAATTATGAAAAAATTTTGTTGTGTAGTATATTTATTACAGAGCATATGGGAGAAATGACCAACCGTGAAGTATGTCAGAATGCTGGAAGCACATCCTCTGAAATTTTAAGATGGAGGAACAATATGTTTAGATGACTTGCAAGGCAAAGCCAGGTTGGGGAATGCTGGGGAAATGTAGATGTGGTTTGCCAAGTCACAAAGATTTGGAATAGTGCATGTGTGGAGTGTTTGCTTTCTGTGTTTGGAAAAGACCCCAGGAGATGGCAACAAAAAGAACTACAAAGGTATATGGTAGTAAAAGCACAAAGTATTAAAGTCCAAACACCAACTACTTTAATTGGGTATTTGGTTTTCACATTCATAATGCTGTACTAATTAAAAATGGATTTAGCGGACTTAGCTCCCGATAAAAATCTGGTGAAAACATGATGCAGTCTCACAGCTGCATAGAGAGACAATGGGTTTGGACCTGTGGTTAATTATGATCCCTTCATGTCCAGCTGCATGGCTGTTTGTGGATAGTGAAATTCCCATTCCAAGTCCTATAAGGACAGCATTTTGGCACACTGAGTATACTCAGAGTAGCCTACTACTGTATATATATATATATATGTGTGTGTATATATATGTGTGTGTGTGTGTGTGTATGTGTCTTTATATTTTATATATACACATATATAAACACACAAGATACTGAAGTTCATGTCCCCTTTTGTAATGTGAAAAGCAAAAGAGAAAATTAATGGGAACAACAAAAAGAAAGCCACTAAAAGAGGGAAAATATTAATATTTTCAAGTGGACCTAAGATCCCTCTGCAGTCTGCTAATTTAGAAAAAATGACTCAAAAAAACCACTTAGTACATTCACTTGTATAGGGATTTTACATTCTACATCCGTGTCACACTTTTGTTTGAAAATCTGAATTGGAACAGATGCTTGACATAGCACATAAAAAAGTGCACTTCCTTTTGAGGAAAGAATCATACACAGTTTGAACAAAAAACCCAGTTGCTGGCTGCAAAATTAATACCAAATAAGAGGGGATGATTTGTGATCCTACTCTCAATGTATTTCTCAAATTAAGTTCTTATACTGAGGCACAGCCCAACACACTCCTTAACACCTGACTTTAGCTGAAGGAATAGCTGGTAGCAGATGACTGGCAAGGTGCCCTATCAAATTTTGTTTGCAATTGGTTTCATTCCCATGATGGCAAAGCGTACTGGATTTCAAATTCAGAAACTCTCCCAAGGCCACGCCTTGTCCTTGCTCCACTCCACATTCAGCAATCAAACACTCCAAAGCCAGGCTGGAATGGGCAGCAGCAGCCTGTAGAGCAGGTTGCCATCAGACACCAGAGCAGGCTGACATCAGACACCTGTTACCTGCTCCCAACAGGCCTGAGGCTGTGGAATGTGGCACGCTCCTGGCTGTTCTCCCCCAGCAAGATGCTCATTCAGAGGCAGCTAAAAGGCTGATTCTCAAGGATGGATACATGAAAAACATCAGCTGTCTACACACATAAGTTAGTTTGACCTCTCACTGTTTACTGTTTATCTTTTCCTGAATCAAGCTGGGAAACTGCTTTGGTTCACACAAAATCTTAACAGGATTTTTTTGTTGCATTTAAGGTGAACTACTTTTTTTTATGCCCATCATGTGGCATAGCAAATAGAGCCCTCAGAGGAACTGTGGAGAGCTGGCTGAGGCACACAGAGAGGGAAAGGACCTCCTTTGTCTTGCTGTCCAAGACCTCATAGTTATGATAAAAGTCTCAACATTTCAGCAAGAAAACAGAGGACCGGGAGGAAGGGTTTGGTCTGGAGCAAGGACCACCAAGTCTCAACACAACACTAGCTGCAACCTCCAGAACTTAGTTTCTTGTGCTTTCCTTTTTTTGTTTGTTTGTTTTCCCATAGGGAGCAGTTATTTCAACTTTCATTGCAGTGCCAAAAAAAGGATCAATTGGATCACTTAAGTTATAAAGTTTGATTGCTCAAGGATGTAGGTTGGCCAATGTAACTCAGCTTTCATATTGCACAGTTATCTGCATTTTCTCTCCTTCATGGAGTACCTTGAACAGGTTGTATTTGGATCTGCAGTCATGAGTTCAGCCCTTAGTGACCCTAGAGAAGACCAGAAGGTCAAAGCTGTTATGCCAGGAAATCATTTCCTTTTAATAAGTTTGTTCTGGACCCAGCTGCTTCCCAGACCAGAAAGATCATTTTTAGAAAAAAATAACACAGGAGGGTATCAAGTCACAGTTTTTCCTTTTGCTTGGTCATTAGTGCTTCACAGTGAAGCACCAGGTTATACCAAAACATAAAACCACCAGGCCACAGAGGTTACCTTGGCATTAACATAATTAGTGCAATTATAATACATGACAGAATGCAGCATACACATGCAAAAAAGCCTGGGGAGCAGCATGAATATATTAGAAAGAGTGTGGTACATTGGAATTACTTGGGAGCTTTAGCAGTAAGTCAGTCATTGTACATATATATATATATATATA
>VZRH01002462.1:93924-154747 GCA_013397555.1 Urocynchramus pylzowi
TATATATATATATATGTATACACACACACACACAGAGACAGAGATGGCAGGCAACAAAAAAATCCCATACCTTATTTTTTTAATTGGAAATACAGAAAAAAATTCAAACTCTGGCCACTCAGTCATGGTAAGCAGAAGACTGCTTTGGAGAAAGGGTAGGAATTCCTTGAATTCCCCTGGAATGTCCCCTCTTTGCAAGCTTGGTGGAGGATTGGACTAAAGGACCCCATCACAGTTGCCTGTGAGCAGGTGGTGGAGTGCCACGCACATACTGAACACACCACGCAGGCAGACTCCACATATTGCACTCCATTTCTCTAAATTGACACATTAGTAAGAAAAAGCATGAGTTTAAATTTGGGATTAATCCTTCCTACTGTAAAAATACTAGCAAGAATTTCACTGTTTTCACAAGGAAGACTAGATTTGCAGGCTGTGTAAGAGCAGCTACACTCTTTTGGATTATTGTCTTCTGTCCCTGGTGGTGGGCCAACATTAGAACTTCCTCAGTTCCTAGGAAATGCATTTCTATTTTAAAAAGGCTTGGGGGAGCTATTCTGGGGAATCCTCATTCACTCTGAATAACCTTTCTCTGTATTAAAATTATTTCTACGATTTAGTCTATGTGGGTGGAGGAGGGTAAAAATCAAAGTAATGCATTTTCTTCTGTTGGGATAAACAAGTTGGTGTGGGTGTGTGTCTCATGTTTAAATGAGACAAAACCTTTTTTTAATGTCAACTTTCTGTTACTCATCTGAAAATAGCTTCACAAAAGCCAAATGTGTCTTTTTTTAAGGATTAAAAGAGTATGAAAACAAATTTTATTTTAATTCACCATCAACCTTGTTAAAAGCATTTTTCATCTACTCGAAACAGCTTTCCCATATATAGAAAGACTTTATGAACACTCTACAGATTTTAAAAAAGTCAGAATTTTTTCTTTTATATTTAAGACCATTTTATGGGTCACTAAGGAAAAAAAAAAAACCCTTTCAAAAACAATTGAAGCAAGTCTTCTCAAAATGTGATAAAAACAAACAAATATCCCTCAAATGTGATAAAAACAACCCCAATTTCTGATTGACCAGAACTCACTCTGTTTACTGCATTTTTCTTCCAAGTACTGACATAGAATTGGAATGTCTTTATTGACATAACATTGACATAGTTTTTCATACTTAGAAAACACATTTTGAAATAGCCAAAATTCTGGGTTTACAAATTTAGTCAACACAAATTTAATTCCTAATTCAGTGATCAGAATGCAAATGATAGTTAAGAATTTAGTGACCAGCATGGGAAAACCTATAAATCTACAATAGCACAGAATAGGAAATATTCGCTTTATTGAACATTCTTCAAGGCAGTTATGGTTTTAGCATCAGCTTCATAAAAGAATCATATTCTCCCATTTTAAGGTGATTTGGAATTTGAATTTCACCCATACCAGCTCTTCCATCCATTTTGTTGATGATTATTAATATCTATTGATGACTGCATTATTTTAAATGGGATGCTACTGAATGGCCTATCAGAATTTCAACAACTTAATCTTTCCATGAAGAAATCCACAGCTTGCTTTGCATGTCATTCTAAGTTACTTCTTTATAACAACTGTATATACATTATACTACAGCACCTAAATGTATGAAAATTACTCATTATTCACAGTAGCAGAAGGCATCTCAAACATGTGATGAATTCATTAAATCAGTTTAGAAGAGATTAGTCATTTAATAGCATTCTAAAGAAGCATTTTGCTACTTACCCAAAGAGCTTTATCTAAATCGAAGCTAAAATTTACATGACAACATAGCAAGTAGTGAGTGAATGAGTGACAGCAACAGAACAGTTTTGTTGTCTGGTTTGGGTTTATGTGGTGAGGATTTGACAGCAGACAGGCTGCAGAGGTGGCTGCTGTGAGAAGGCAGCAGAGCCTGACCCGTGTAGGACACAGCAAGCCGAGGATTGCTCCAAGACAGAGCCGGCGCGGGCGAGAGCTGAGCCCGTCGGCGATGGCAGTAGCACCTCCGTGGTAACACATCTAGAAAAGAGTAAAACACCCTGCACTGCAGCTGAGAGAGAGAGGTGACAATATGTGAAAGAAACTCTGCAGACACCATGGTCAGAGAAGAAGGAGGGGGAGGAGGTACTCCTGGGCTGGAGCAGAGATTTTCCTGCAACCCATGGTGATGACCATGGTGGAGACTGTGGAGCTGCAGGTTACCCCCTCTGGCTCATGGAAGCCCATGGTGGAGCAGATAGCCACCTGAAGGCCACTGAGGGGGCCTAGGAAGGAGCAGGTCTTCTGGCCAGGACTGTGGCTCCCCAAGGGATGCAAACTGGAGCAGCCTGCTCCTGAAGGACTGCCCCCTGTGGAAGGGACCTGCACTGGGGCACTTCCTGAAGAACTGCTGCCTGTGGGAAGGACACACATTGGACAAGTTTGTGAGGGACTGTCTCCCATGAGAGGGACCTCATGCTGGAGCAGGGGAAGAGTGTGAAGAGAAAGGAATGGCAGAAAACAAGCATTTATAAACCGACCGCAGCCCCATTCCCCACCTCCCTGTACTGCTCAGGGGAAGGAGATAGAAGACTTGGGAGTGAATTTGTGGCTGGGTAGAAGGGAAAGAATGGGCAGAAAGTGTTTTTTAGATTTTTTCCTTATCTGTCATTATCCCACTCTGATTAATTGGTAATAAATTAAATTAATTTCCTTCAGTCAAGTTTGTTTTGCCCTTGATGGCAACTGGTAAGTGATCTCCTTGTCCTTAACTCACAAGCTTTTAAACTTATTTTCCTCTCCCTGTCCTGTTGAGAAAGGGGAAGTGATAGAGAGGATTGGTGGGCACCTGGTAACCAGCCAAGGTCAGTGTTTTAAACTTCCTAGTTAATTATATTTTCTATTGTACACACACATCCCCACTATGTAAACTATTGGTCCTCTCTCTAGGGTTCCAAGCCATAAGCATTAAGTAGAACAGAAATAAGCTTAGAATTTGGAACTTTTGGAAAACAGACAATGAAGTCCCTTTGGCTTGAACACAATCACATATGTCAACAATCATTTGTGTTTATTAACATTCATATACCATAGGTGTATGAATGTTAAAGGCTTGCAGCTCATCAAATCTTCTCTAAGGGTGGGTGTTAATGCTTTACCTGGAGGGGTCCAACAAAGTACAGAGGAGAAAAAGGAAGAAATCTGAGGGCACATCCTCCCGAGAGCATGAGGCTCCAGCACTAAAATCATCCACAGAAGATGTGCAAACTTTATGACACAAAATGCCTCAGAGCATCTTCAGAATGTGAAGTCTATTTGACCAAAAATCTGAGGTCTAGCTAAACAGTTCTCTGTCAGAGATAGAAGCTAAGATGTCCAAGGCCAGAGAAAAGATGCAGAAATGCAATATGGAATCTAATAATGATGAAACAGAATAAAACACATTTTGTTTAGATTGTTTAGATTGACATAGAGAAACCATAAATACAAGAGCATCCAACTCCCTGAACAGCTTTTAAAAAGCAGCATGGGAAAGAACACAGTGCTTAACTGTTTACATTTGGACAGTTTTTTTTTTAAATTGACAACTTTGCCTCCTTGGGAATTTGACATAATTCACAAGCCACAGGCCCTTCCAGACATCTCAGTCATGTCCAATGTCCTCAGTTTTCAGTGCTGTAACATGCATGCCAGTCAAACATCAAAATCCTCTTCCCACAGGACTTGTGGGATTGTTTTGGTGAGTACAAACACAGGAGAAAGAAGCAGGCTGTCAGTTTGACCATTATGAAATCTGCATCAAATGGGACAATATTCTAAAATTAAAACCTTTCTCTTCTCAGTGTAAGAAAGCTTTGTTGAAACCTTCCAGCAATTCTGGCTTTTGTGTACCAGAAAAAAATTCTGGAATACCATTTTGAACCTCTATCATGAAAAAGAACTTTAAAACTTGCCATGTGGAAAGGCACAATATAAGGCCATGGACTGACCCTCTGAAAACAAACTGCTGCCAACACCCCCTGAGATTTAAAATCAGGGCTCGAGGCACTCCTAGCTGAAATGTATGATTTGAGAGAGGCTCTTTCTCTAGTTAGAGCTTACACTATCAAAAGAAGAAAGATTAAGCTAATACTGAAGAGGAAAGCACAATTACATTTTAAAATTGCTTTTTGAAAGAGATGCTGGGAGTCCTGTCCACTGGCACAGTTGGAATACCATAGCATAAACACACCTCTACATGTACAAAAGCAAGTAATCTTACACTGCCAAGGAGAGAGACTATTCTGCTACAATCACTGCTCTCTCGAGTATGTTCTGACTAGGAGCTTTGGCTCTAACTCACTAAATCATGTTTGATTTGTAAAAATACAGAACATTGTTTGCCACTTCTTTCACTCCAACAAAATCCTGGTAACATACCTAGATCCTACTGCCTTCCTTCTTTTATATCGGGATACAAATTTCAGCTTCTGGGAAAGCTACTTGTGCTTTCTATCACGACATCCCAAAGTATTCAGAATTAGTCATTTCATCTCTATCCAGGCTAAAATGGCTTACTAGAGAAATCTCAGCTTAATAAATTATGTATAAGAATTCTCCCTTTTATGTGGTGTGAGCAGACATTTGAGCTATAACATCATTTATGGCTGCAGCAGAATGAAATGAGCAAATGCAGGGTGGTACAACCCAGCGGAAGTTAACATTGGTCACAAAGCTGGTGCACATGGAAAGAAGCAGCTGCCAAAGCCAGAACATTTGCCAAAGGCCTTTCCCATTCTTAAAGACAGCAAACTGCACCCCACCACAAGCCAAAGACAATGACAGGTAGCTATGGAGGAAGCTTTTCTCTTCTTATAGTTCTACCAACCTGGAGCTATGACGTCCAATTTGGAAACCCAGAAGTGTTTAAATATTTGGTGGGAACAACCAGACCTCCTCCATCCAGCATGTGAATCCTGCTGCCCTCCCAGTTGACAGCATTTCTTTTGTCCAGCTTGCCCTTCAGGAGGGTGAGTTTGTCACTGACTATCCCACAATAGCACCAGTGTCTACACTCTGGTTCCTCTCAAAGATTCAAAAAATTGAGAGAAATATCAAGTTAACCTGCTTTAACTTCAGAACATTGTTACAGCAAGTATTGTTCTGAAAAAACCTCTCTCAGCTTCCTTTCAGCTGCAAAGTCTTCAAGTTCAACACACAGCACCTGCAGGCACAGACTGCAGTTTCAGTTTCCTAGAATGGTGGAAAGAGAGATGCAGCAGATGATTATCCCCCTGTTCCCACTTAGATGAAAATTTCAGTGACTGGCAGCAGAAGGAGTTAATTAAAGGTCTGCTTCCTCTTTTCCTTTAGGAAAACAAAAAGTTTCCTAAGTCTGAGCTCCACTCTGAGGTGACTAGACAACTAATAACTTCAGGAGGGATTTTAGTCACTTGAGGAAACTGCTCAGGGAGTCACCTGACAGCAAAATTGCACTTTTAGAAAAGAGGATATTTCACTGGCATTTGTTGAGAAAGTGAGTGAAAGGAAACTGCTTTCACAGCACAGACAGGGACAATAATGACAGGCCAGGCACAGAGCACTGCAAACTTTTCCCTTGGCCACTAAGTCTTTAAGTATCACAGGCAGTAACATTTTATACCTGCAGGCCTGTTCTACCAAAGGCATAAAGGGGATACATCAGAAGTGTTCTGCCCTCCCAGCCCAGCTCAAACCACATTCAAGAAAAGTAGGAAGAAAACACAAGGAATGTTGCCTTTTACTTTGCCTAAATCCAGCTCTAGGTTTAGCTAAGGTCAAGACCAACTGACCAGTTTGGGAACCTTCCAGTGTACCTGCATGTTCTGTTACAGCCATCAGCAGTGGATCCAGACCCAGCAATGGGGGAACATCCCTTCACTGGCACCAAAGGGCCTGGGACAGGGAGCCCCAGCTCCTCCAGGGATCACCAGAGGAGACCCAGCACCCAAGGAAAATGTGAATATGGCAAAAAATGGACCAATGCTAGAGGTCACTTAAGCTGAGTGAAACGTGGCCACAAAGCACCTAGCACTGCATAGTGGGACTCGGTCCCACAAACAGCTAAAGGAATATGTACCCTGAAGATGGGCACACCTCAGAGGAATTACCAAGCCTAAAAATATGAGATCTTTTTGAAAAAGAATCCCTAAAGCTACTTTTTCATGCATTTGGAATCTGTATTAATATATTTGAGAGGAATAGACAGTATCTACATTTCATCTACTTTAGGAGCCAGAGATGGAACTGTTTATTGAAATGAAAAGTGCAATTCTAGTATTTATACTCCAAAGGATATGCAATACATCACAAATGTAACTAAAAGAAGGTACCAGTTCATCTTAATTCTACAAAATTCCATTTGCAGAAATAGACCAGAGAAGGTGTTAGAAGCGACAGGCTGGGGAGCTATTTCTATAAAAAAAAATCACAGACATTTAAACCAGAATAAATTCTAAATTCTAAAAAGTTGCCTTTTAATGTGCATCACCTCATATCTCTAAAGTATCGTACCTTCCACATTTCCAAGAGCATATATTATTCACATTATTTAACATTTGCATTCTGATTGCAATCAGCCTTCTTTTAATAAAATAGTGTTACAGTCTGTTAACTTAGAACCATCAAATTCTCACTTCCATTATCAATCAATGCCACTTTTCTGCTGACTGCAACTCAATTAAAATCCAATTATTTGAATAACTGGATGGAAATTGCTATCATATGATGTACATTTTTATTAGGAACATTTTGTGTAGAAAATTGACAGCACAGAATTTGTGATGCTACAGTTAAAAAATGTTTTGTAACCTGGGCCAGGAAAGCAATGCCAATAAATATGGAGGGACAGTGGCACTTCTGGAGAAGGTATTTGATTCTAAAGCTGGGCCTTTTGGCTCAGATCAGGTCCAAAATGATGTGAATTCTGCTAGCAACACTATGAGTTTTGAAAAAGTTGGTACTTCTAAGCCTCAAAGCTTGCTATTTCTACAGATTTTAAGAAAGAAAAAAGGGCAGTTATATATTCTGAGAGCATCTTACCACATTAGCCATGGAGTTAATGATAAAATATGTCAGTCAGCGATACTGATTCTTGAGGTGACAGCAATGTCAAATTCTTCCATTTATTTTCTTTCTCACATTAACTAAGACCAGGTAAGGAGCTGTTTATTAACAGGACATCTCTCTTAATATGCTTGCAGCTGTGCACCTTCATTTGAAAAAAAATTACTTAGGAGGAAATCCCCAAGTATAAATTTGCTTCTTAGTTTTCAATCACATCAATTTTCTACCAGAGCTCTGATTTATTTCGGCAAAGAGTGGATCACACATTCTTCTTTCATCCAACCCTAAAAAGCTGAATTCTTTTATACTGATAACAGATGCAGATAAAAAATATCATCGCACTACTTTACTTTCAGTATGCCAACTCTATATATTAAAAAAATGTTTTAAAACATCTAGTTGTAAGGTGCAATTTTACAAAATAGATTTAAAAGATTAAAATATTTCTGGTTTTTTTCATGTCTAATTATCTAGGACTCACTTAGCACCTGGAAATTACTATGGAGAATCATTTTTAGGAACAAAAAAGTCTCCTATCAAACATATTTCTTTAGCTGATCTCAAATACCCTTATAAAGCAAGTACAGGTTCTCTGATGCATTTCTTTTCAATGTAACATTATTGTCTTCTACCTTGCATCATAAAATCATATCATCTGAATTATACCCACTACAGTTTTAATAAATTTCTGCAGAGGTTGTTCACTGAAGATTACACAGAGGATTTAAACTGGGCTATTAGATTATGATTTTTGCATTTGATAAAATAACTTGAAATGGCACACAACAAGGAATGAAAAGAGCCAAAAAATCAAGGATAAGAAAATGGAAATATTATAGGTAAGCAGAGTAATTTCAAAATGTGATTTATAATAAAAGAAACAACTCCTGATAGAATGTCATGTTCATATTACTTTTCTATCATGTTTACTGTACTTGACTTTTGTTCCATATATTATAGTTTATATCTTCCCTGTCATTTTCCTTGTGATTTCAGGTAACACCTCTAAAATATTTTAGCTGCTTTACAAACTGAAGTGGCATTAAATAGTGAACACTGTTTATCACAAGTCATAACAGTTTTCATATATGCTGGAACCTGTCTACTTCCTGGAAATGTATAATACTTTCACATACACACAGCCTAGCTCCCTCTGAAGCTAGCACTGGAATAAATACTCATAGCCTTTTGACTCTACATGCTAGCAGGGTCTCTTAGGCAAGCTCTGAAAAGTCATCTTATAAAAGGGGTCCACAAAAAATTCCAGAATTCAAGCCATTCCGTTTTTCATGCCGACAGTCCTTAAAAGCGAGATAATTTACATGATGTATGTTAAAATCACAGCTACTTACCCTTTTTCTCAAGTTGTAGGTCAAAATGAGATTTCTGGAGAAGGAGTGTGAAAAGGCTGTGTAGAACTCCAGCACTTTCTGCAAGGCATCCCTTTTAATCACATGAAGATCACAGTAAGTCAAAGCCCTTACATTAGCACAGGACTGGGCAAGAGTCGACTCCTTCCAGAACACATCACCAAAAACGTCTCCTTTACCTACAGAAAATCAACAGCATTGCTTTCATTAACAGCACTATTTCCATCAAAAATATAAAAGAACAGACATCTCATTCATGCAGTCAAGTTTCTTCTACTTTTGCACTCAGGGAAAAAAAACTGTCAGGAAAAGAAACAACTTTGAAATATTTAATTGATAACTTTTCCATTATCTTTATCTTAATTACAACAGCCTAGCAAAACTTCATAAGAATAAACCATACTTTAAATGTGTTGTATGTGACAAGTCTCCTTTAAATATCAATAAAAGTCTTTTTTTAAAAATCAAGAAAAGTGGTTCATTCTTGGTTCATGTTCTCTTCTGATCCCTTTCAAAGAAATTAATTAAGAGGAAATGGTTTTTCCCTTCCTCCTTTTAACTGTCACACAAAGGATCTGTTTCTTACATCTGTGTTGTTGATTTTTCTTAATCTGGCTAACATTTACCCACTGTTATGTCAATACAGGCTGCAGCTAAACAGAGTCCAAACCAAGAAGAGAACAATTAGTTATTGCCAATATAACAATGGCAAGACATGAAAGTTCAGCTGTTTCACACTGGAAGGAAGAATACAGCCATTTCCTCACACCCTTCCCAGGGGCATGTCTCTATGAGCTCGGGGCAGCCAGTGAAATCCCTGCTGTGGAATACTGCAAGGATGGCATTTGCACCAGTCTGGACACTACAGTACAGGGCAGGTACACCAAAATCTAGCTGAAAAGCAGCCCCCTGTCAGGATTTCACAAGTTGCACCCCAGCTCAGGCTGGGCACAAAAGGGAGTGTGTAAGAGAAAGTTACCAGTTCATTTACAAGAGCAATGGTCTTTTTTCCCCCATTTTCCAATACATTATGCTAACAAAAAAAGGAATATTCACTTGCTACCTTGATAATGAAAAGCTATACTTTTCTTGTTTTGAAATTAGTTTTCCTCCCAAACTTCTGCTGTGCTATATCATCACTGCCCATCTCTCTTAAGACCAATGACATGGAAATACATTCATATCTATCAAGTTGTGATAGGAATGGTCCCTTGTATTATAAGTAATACCTGCCCCATAGCAATTCTTAAATCCAAAGCATCGAAATATGTATTCGTTTGCTGACTTGACCCAAGTTCTTCTAGATTCCTTCCTTAAATAAGTCATCATTTTTGAAAGCCTATATGAAGCCAAAAGAACTATCATGAGTAAAGAGCTCAAGAAAACTTCTATATCAAACTCAGAATTCCCATCTCAGTCCTTCAGCTGTACTTCCACTCTTACCTAATCTCTGCCATTAGATAATTTGCATTTTTTCTTTGAGGAAAAAGCTATCAGCTTGATGGTAAACTACCCTGAATTGCAATAAGTTGTTGCTAACTCTAATGTGTTCTCAGTCTTCCATAGAAGACCTACACCATCCACTTCACATGGACCAGTTTAGATCCTGACCACTTTAGACTTTATTGTAATTTTAAATGTGTATATACACTGAAACCACCGATTCTGTTAGCACGTTTTTCACAAAATTAGGCAAAGGCACCATAAAGATAACCTTTTTTCCACCTCTAGCCTCTTGCATAGGACAATGCCAACATCTGGAAATAGTACAAAAGCTTCATGACACCAAGCATGGTGGTAGTCCCACAGCCCAGTGCAGTAAACACCTTTTCTTTGAATAGCAATGACTTCTCACGTTTTCAATTACTCGTATGGTATTTGTTAGCCGATACATTAAAAATGGCTAAAGAAAAAAAGCTTCCATACAGTTGAAAGAGATCATCTACAAGGCTTTCAGACGAATACACAATATATTCAAAATTGAAATGAAACAATTTTTACGCACCATAAAAACCGATATGCTTCACTTGGTAAAAATGGATTGTTTGCCTTTGGAATAAATATGCTTTTATTCAAAATCTTCCAGGCAATTAGCTAAACAACTGTTTTAATTAACACTCTGGAATCTATCAAGCATTGAATTGTGCCATCACTGATGAGCAACAGTTAGAGCTGGTAGTCCAAGCACAAGGGAGAGAAATTCTAACTCATTTCTAAGTGTACTGCTTAACATCTCCAGACAGGTTTCCCTACCTCAAAAGGACAACAATTATGTTACTGCCCCACAGTAATGTGATTAAAATTAGTACAATCCAAGCACAAACAGCATGGTGCTGCTGTGACTACCTCAGAAGCAAGGTACAACACAAGTTAGTGATGTCTTACTCTTGGAATTTAATTCTGCCTTACCTGTAACACAGAAAGACACAACTTTGCCCTTCACTTGTGGCAGCAACCACAGTTTCCCTTCACTATTTGTAATTCTTCCCTCTGAAAACATCTCCCTCCTTCAGTGTGCTGCCACCTCCCATTAGGGGCAAGAACAGCACAGGAAGGAGCTGGGTCTGCTGGGTGCCCGCTGAGCCAAACCAGAGAAAAGCAACACATGAGCGACAAACTCAGTCAGATCACAAGTCCCTGTTTTTAAAAAACAAACTAAACAACCCAAAGAAGTTGTACATTAAAAAACATCCTTGAAGTTAACAGCCAGTGATCTAGTTGAAAATGAATCCTACACTGTACTTCAGTTTCCAAAGCAAGGCACATGCAAGCACTTCATTGCTTTATTTCTGTCAAGTCCATTTTCTAAATGATGTGTACCAAAAGTATTAAATTTGATTGTCAGATTCTAAAAAAAAATTGTTTGGCATTTATAGAAAAATGATGGGTGAAGGAGCAGTAGAAATCTATGTAACAAGAAGGAATTAAAATTCCACCCAGGATTACCTGCACTCCATTAGAACAATTGGCCTCTTATGCATAATAAGGAATTGCATACCATCTCCCTTTGTCTATATGTTCTTCACAAAGTAAGATCAACCACTGTGGAAAAAGGAATCAAAAAGAAAAGGGGGGCAGACTAAGTGGGTGTTTCATCAAAACCATCTGTAGTTGGAAAGCAAGAAGGGTATGGTGATACTTCTGAGTCAGAAGGTGCTTGGCAAGGTCCGAGGGCTGCATTAGGGAACCTGAGCCAAAAGCCTCTTTTTATACATAACTCCAGGCTTTAGATATTTCACCTTACCTCTGAAGAAAGATTAAAAAGCTAGAGAAATGCAGATGGCCATTTGTTTGTCAGTACTTTGCATTTCTCATTCCCAGCTTGCTGAATTCCAGATGTTTGCCAGGAACACTATCTGTCAATCACACTTAAAGTGGATGATCTAAGCTTTTACCATCAATCATTTATATTCCCTGCTGGATTTGTGGGCTGAGGACCTTTTCCACCATCAGCTCAGCATGCATTGGAAAGCCAAACAGATTTCTGCCTTTTATGTTTCCTTGTTTGTTTTAATTATAATAACAAGTCCCCAAACCCAGATATAATTAAACTGTGAAGAAATATTTTATAAAACTGTCTGTTTCCATATTTATTCTTCCCCAGTTTCTTCTCCACATCAAATTTGCTGTTTATCTTATAAGTGAAAAGATGATTTCTCTGTTACCACTGCCAATTCAGCCTGAGTCAGGCATAAGGTCAGGCCACATCCACTCTGTCTCCTGAAAGCAGCACCAGTGATGAAGATCTGATTATTACAGTTTAGTCAGGTGTTCTGATGATTCTGAGGAAGGAACCACACTCTCACATTACAACTGTATTGCCTTGATACCACAACTCTTGGCCTTTTCACTCTTAGAAGAGGAAAGACTGAAGAGCTCTTCTCTCAGGCAGAAGATATTACATTCTACTCCAAAAAAAATATTACTCATGTGGAATATGTGTTTGGCTGCCAACCTACTCAGTCCACTTTTGGGTTCTGGGTGTGTGGAAGTCCTGGTGCAGTTTTGGTGTGACAGCTGGGGGAGAAGATGAGGCTATGGATTCATGTGTTGCAGGTCTTCCAAGTCAGTATGGATTTTGAAGGCATTCACGTGAACCCATGGATTTTCAGTATATCAGACAAAATGTTCATGTTCAAATCATTCTCAAAGCAATAGTAATCATTTTTACAGCAGCCAATAGCAGAATCTAGGTCATGTCCCCTCCCAGTTTGCCTTCATCTGCATGTTTGAACAACAGAATTAGAATCTGACAGTGTCAGCAGATGCAAAGATCAGACAGAATGACCGAACATTGCTCATGGTTGAGCAATGAATGGCCAGACATTGCTCACCTCCGTGGCAATGCAGCACCAAGCATGTCTTGGCAATCAGGTGTTTAGCAAACACAGTTATCTGTGATGCTGACCCACAAGGATTTTCCCAGCACAGCTCCCTGGAGCCCCCCATTGGCCTGCACCCTCAGGATCTGCTCCCCATCTCCAAGCAGTGGGAGACACCAACTGCTATAAAAGCAAACACACAGAGTTTCTAGGGCCAAACTCCCTCTGTGATCACCACATGATTATTTGTCTTCAGATAAAAATCCTTCCCTTCTCTCTTCCCTCATTCCCACAAAATCTAAGTAAGGCATGAATATTAAACTTAGCCACTTTACAGAGAGGAGAAAGATTCAAGGAAAGTGAAGACACTAGAGCAAAAATAATTTTTCCTCTTGGTGCATTAATGCAACAAAAACTGTGAGCCAGAAGAAAATGGAGCTACCATTTGGCAATGAGGTGGAGTATACAGTATCTGTTCTACAGATAAATTGCACAACTTGACAGCCACTGAATAGCCCTAGTTTGGTTCTCCAACACAGTACAGCTGGCAGGAGATGATGCATGGAAGTTGTTTGCTGCTTTGGATTTTCTTAGGATTTCTCAAGTGCAAAGTGAGACACGTAATGAAAAGTGAATGCCCAACTGCACTGCAGAGAATATACTATTTTTCATTAACCAGAGGTTTTAACTACTCTTTTCCTCTAATTAGGCCTCCAAAATACCTGAGTATCTTTGCCACAGAGATAACAAACTGTTACAGAGATAACAAACCGAAGTTGCTCTTTCAGTGATTTGCCTGGTTCAGAAATAGAAACACAGTGTATCTGTTCATGCTGTAAACCACAGCCTGGCAACATTTTGCAGACAGTTTACTACACAACTGCATCAATTTTATCTGTTGAAACTCATTACTGTACAGACAAAATAAAAACATTTATTTTAGAGATGAGTAGCAACAACATGATTAAGTTACAGCTAAATTTTCTATTATTGTTGCTATAATTAAGGTGCTTGTTTGTCTCGCAGAATACAGAATTATATTTCACTACTTGATGTACTGTGATGAAGAGTTTTAAACATCAACTGGGCCCTACCAGGTTTATTCACAAAAAAAGCCAGGAGGCTTCACCAGAATCTGCATCATTTAGCCTTATTTGCATTTTAATGGTTACCATAAAATGTTACAAATATGTGGCCAGTTTGTACAAAGTCAAAGGATATGGAGTAGCTTAGGTAACTGGAGTTATAAATAAATATATTTGAATGTATTCAAATAAATATATGTATTCAAATAAATATATTTGAATGTATTTGGATTTGTTAAGTAATAGGAAAAACACAGCTCAATCTGTGTTGTCATTGCATGGACACTGCTAATTCTCTGACCAAAAAAAAAAAAAAAAACCAACCTATATAAGAGACTCAAATTGCATTATCCTCTGAGTTACTTCCCTGATTGCTTAGGGACAGGCTTTATATTCTAGATATTGCTTGAAACATACATTAAAGCCCCAAAATTGTATTATTTTATTTCAGACAGACAGGATTCACAAGAGTTTAAACAGCAAGTTTTGTGTTCTGAAATATAGAAAGCAAACATGTTGAAAACCTCACAAAATTTGCATCTATCTTGTATTTAATTTTATTTAGTATTCCTAGTAACTCCTTCAGTATAAATTTAACAATGTTACAGAAACACATCACTGAAAAAAAGTAGTAATTTGAAATTTGGAAAAATAAAGAAAAACTAGTGTCTCATGAAATTTTTTTGAATTATTTTTTAACCTGTCTCTTCAGTGAAAAAAGAATTATTCCTCCTCCTCCAAAATTCTGAAACGGAAATAAAAGCCTACCCAAAAAAAAAAAAAAAAAAAAGAAAATCAGTTCAGTGGTTCACCTGCCAGAAATCAGGGTCTTTATAGAAAGCTGACTTCCTTGCTAAGTTATAATTTCTACCTCTTCCCACCTTGTTGCAGCATGCAGACAAATATGATGTGCAAGCCTTCCTAACACAGATATCCTGAGATATCAAGGGGCTTGCTGGAACAGAGAGCCTCATCCCCACCAGATCTCAGTTTCAGCTGCCAGTGTCATGGATCATTGCTGCCAGTGTCCTGCCAGACACTGCCAGCTTCCAAGGGGGACTTCTTCCACATGCAGTGCTGTTGGACTATTTAAGAGCACATTATGCAAAGGTGCATAAATTCAGCACAATAAAACATGAAATGTGCCCAAAAGTTCTCTACTAAGGCCTCTGTTCACAGGGAATTCTCCTCCTCCTCAGTTACTCCAGCAAGTCCTCAAATGTTTTAAAAATCTGTTTTTCCAATACTCCGTGCAGTCTTAAAGCATCTACAAACAGCAGTGGACAGAAGCTTTGGCAATTCATGCTTTTAATGACTGTCAGAAATGAGGCACAGAACAAAATAAAAAGTTTCAAAAATGGCAAGTCCTGATAACAACCCACCCCAGATGTCTGGAGGACAGGAATGGGGAATACTCTGTCTGAAACCACCATGTAGGATAAACCTATATTTCTCAATAAGAGTTTTAGTGCTGCTCCTGCATCCACCGTGAAATTAAAATTTTATATTAATGTAGACCTCTTTATGCCATGGCCTTTTAAAAAGTTTAGCTGGATCTCCATCTGTAATGCTTTTGCTAAAAGCAAAAGTGTGCCTGGACACTCATTGAGCAAATAAGACTGAAAATTTTTCCTTCAGTTGATGTTTATTGAATCACTTCACAGAAACATGCAACTTGTGCAACCTGCCTATATAAATCAATCTAAAAAAAACCCCACCTTTCAACTATAAATAGAAAAAGCACAATAGAACTACTGAGGATAAAGATGGATTTTAATTTCAATCATTCCTTTGTCAAAGCACCGCTGGTCATGTTTCAGTCTTATTCAATAGCACAAACAATGCTGTGATGTTAGATACTGTCAGAAAACTCTTAATGCCATCCATAATCCTGCAACCATTTCTTAAGCCTGAGAGCTCAGGAGCTTGGCATTTTTAACACAGAGAGGTGTACCTAAATTTAAAATTCAGGTGAAAAATGAAGCAGAGGCCCTAAATAATAATAACAGGCACTAAAATAACAGAACTAATAATTGAAAATGGAGTAGTACACAGAGCAGTTCAGTTCAGGGAAATCAGTTAGCTCAGGTACTAGGGACAGTCTAAAGATATCAGCCTGGGCTCAGTTAACTTATCTGCCATCTGCAAGTCTGCTGAGAAGCAGTTTTCACAGGACTGTGTGGAAGCTGCAAGGTTTTCCATGGAGAGGGTCTAACACAGACAATATTTCTGCACTGCTATTGTCCCTCCTCTAAAATAGACCATCCCTGTGGCACAGTTGCCCTTGCAGCTGGCACTGTCCTATCTGGATGCAAATCTGTCCCACCAAAATCTGAATCAATCCTCTGGTGTCTACGTCTGAACAAAATGCTTACGGCTAAATGAGTAAGCTAAAGCAATTGTAAAGAAAACAAACAATTATTCTTATAACATTTCTTTAAGACTGCAATTAGATCAAATTAAATCAGCAGGAATTTCTCCACACAAAGCAAATGGAGCATTTAATATCCTGCTGAAACAAAACATGGCACACCAAAGGCCCCTACAACGTCATGTTAAAGCCAGAGTCTCCAATCTTGCCAACTTTGTAGCTTTGTAAATAACAATAAAAGATCTGTATTTCAGGGTCATGCAACTTGCTCTTCCTCAGCTTCTGTGTGACCTTTACTGTAAATGTATGTGCATCCTTTGCACACTCCCTACCCCTCTCCCAGAAAATCCCATTCTTGACATTGTATTACTGTACACTTGCATACGTACATAATATCTCCATGCTGTTACTGCTTTTCAGCTTTGATAGCAGCAAAAGGAATAGCAACAGCAAACTGACCTGTTGGAGAAAAATTGTACTCCTTACTCACAATAAATTGCTGCCTTGACTTCTTTTCTGTCTCATTTGCTTTACCTGCCCTTTGTGGAGCCAGGAGTTGGACTCAGCAATTCTCACAGGTCCCTTCCAACTACAGATATTCTGTGATGTTCAACCAACATTCAAGAAAAAGGTTTATTCTTTTGAATTTTTTTAGCTCAAATAAAGATAGCAAGAACATAAATGCAGAACAGCTGGAATGTAACTCTTGGGACAAACTGTTTGGTGGGAGGGTGTTGTTTTTTCTTTTTAATTAAATCTAGTTAATGCTATCTTTCTCATCCACTGCTCAGCTCTGAAGACCACAGTGGTTTTCGGGGCTTTGGATTTTAGTAGTTAAATAAAAGCTTAAAACTCCCTGTCTCTAATCAAGTCCACAAAACTAACCTCCAGTCTTACCTTCCCTTCCATGCACACATTGCCCCTTGCAGGTAGTGTCACGACCATTTTAGCAGCTTTGAACATCTCATACAAGTAAAGATCTACTGTTCAGCCAGGCCCTCTAGGAGCCATTAATTGACCAATTTTGCAGCAGTCTGAAAATTAAGTACAAGACACTGCTTTCCCCACTGCTATCTAGAAAAAAATGCCATCCTAATTTCAAGGGTCTTCTCCTTCTTCTCTCTAGTTTTTTACTGGAATGTTTTCCTAAATGTCAAAAATTACCCCAATTTCAGGTAGAAAGACGTTGAACCAACTTGGGTACTGACAAGGTCTCCTATCCAGCCCTTCCATGTATTTCCAGAAAAGACATACAAAAAAGTTATTTTTGCTGCTGCTGACATTATTTTCTGTAGTTTTCATTAAATTATCTAAGCACACACAGAGTTGGAGACATAGCACAGGAATTAGCACTTCTTCAAGCAATGGTGAGGAGAGATTTAAAAGGTTCAGACTAAATGACTGGAAGACAGCAAAGTGCCTTTTCCCCTGCATATTCTAAAGAAAGCTGCAGTCAGACCTTATGGTCTGCACCTGGAACAGAGTTAATTCAGGAGGAATATTTTTAAGAAGTTATTTGATAAATTAAAACATAGCCAACCTCCTGAGCACAAGTAGGCTTTAACTTTTCAAAGACCTGCAGTAAAGTCAGGTTTTCAGATGGTCAGGCTCTTAGCCTGAAAGATCTGCTCCAAAACAGAGAAACTAGAGCTGCCAAATGAAGTGCACATAAACACTTGATTGTTTTTAACAGAGGAAACAAACCTTCACATTTTTTCTAACCACATCAGGATAAATGGCTAAGTCTTTAAGCAAGAGTAGTTCAAAGTGATACTGTCAGTCTCAGGTGGATAAAGCAGCATCAGGCCAAGTGGGAGGGCTTAGGAAAGTTAAAAGCAAAGCCAAGTGGAAAACATTCTCTTAATGGAAGCCCTGCATGACCTGTGCTTCACTCGGATCTCTTCAGGGCAGGGACTGTGTGATTTGTCTCACTCTTCCTCAAAGTGCTGAGTGTACGTCAGCACTTCATCCTAGGCAGCAACAGCAGCGTCAGGGGAAGAACAGCAAACTACCAAAAACAGAATTGTGCCTCATCCAGGCAGCTTCCCACCAGCTAAACTGCCCTTCTACATAATCCCACTCTCATACTTACACATTAACATAGAAAACATAGTCATAGAGTGGCTTTTCTTGCTAAGTTTTCTTTTTCTGACTCATTTGTATTAGAATGAGTCACAAATAAATCAATCACCTGGCTGAGAGGCCATTTTCTACATTTTTGTTTCTGTTTCTTTGACACACCAAATCCAAAGATTGCATTGCGTGAACATCAGTCATTTCTGTATTTTAGCATAAATTTTGCATAGAATTCAAAACATGTATCTTTCATCCCAACAAATCAAACTTCATACAAAGTGCACCAATTTCTTTAAATTTTTACTAAAACATGCAAAGGTTTGGGGTTGTTTTTTTTTTTTTTTTTAATGTGCATATTTTTGTATTTGTATCTTAATTTAAATTAATGGGAAAGGCAATCTTAGGGGACATCAAAAAAAGTACCTTTTTTCACTGCTGGCCTATGTGCAATTTATTCCAACTCAGTACTCATATTAATCCAAGTTAATCAAAGTCAGTGCTTTGTTCTAAGAACTTAAGCCTGAAGTGAGAATATACCTGTTTCTGGAGTATTACATGAAGCTGATTTGGAAGGATATTATGCAAGTGTACACAATACACTCTTATACGCCAGTCTGCAAGGTTAAATGACTTCAGAACTTGAAAATGTTTTCTATGAATTGGATCCTTTAAGTATTAAGTGCTGTTTGCCTTTGGTTTATGTAATGCTGTGCAGCAGTCCCCCAGACTGATTTAGAGCTGCAATTCATTTCTCCATTGTACAGAAGATACAGGCTACATTGCAAGCTGCAAAGGCTGCTTTATTACGTGACAGCCAGAGCTCAGCAAATAATTCACCTTGAATAATTTGTGCACTTATTTTTCTCATTTTCATTTCCAGAATGCCTGAAAGAAGATTACAGTCTCTGTAACATACCTGTCAACTAAAATTACCTTATGGAATTCCTCACATGGTTTGCTGTTACATGCCTGATGTTCACAGCTATGCTTGGTTGGGACTGGTAAACAAAATGTATGGCATAGGTTGTTCTGGCTGAGTGATCAGCAAAAATCATGTTTCTTGTACAATGTACTTTTGTCCCCCTTGTAGTACCTTGTTTTCTCTGGTATACATTCATCAAGAACTTGGCAAGTTTAGCTAACTATGAAAATAAAAAACAAACAAACAAACNAAAACTGTTTTCTACAGATAAGAAAACTGAGAGTACAAAGAAGTTAGAGAGAAAACCCTGACCCATCTCCTGGCACATCCTTCAGTAGTGTGGTGATTAAATTACACAATGCTGAAGGAAAAAGAAGTTGAACTGATTTAGAATAGTGAAAGACTTAGTTAAATGCACAATTTCTTTTCAAGATAGAGAAACCTTCAGCAGAACTCTTCACAGCTTGGAGGAGGAAGGGACACACGTGTGTGGAAGGAAAGGGATTCCTTAGTCCAGAAACTGAAACACAAAAATTGATGCACATCTGAAATGAAATCTCAGAATCCCAGACTCCAATTCGTTTTACTTTCCTCTCCACTTAAAACATTCACAAAGAAAACGTGAATAAAACTCACCAACTTTAGTGAGAGCTGGGAAACTGACTTCAAATTTTAAAAAAGAAAAAGAAAGAAAAAGAAGAAAATTAAAAGTTGTGGGGGCAAGAGGATCGATAGTTACATCCCAGGAGAAGAGCAGCAACAAAATACTCCTATTCATCCAGATACCAAGGGAACAGCCTCATTTATCTGTAGCTATCACCCTGCAGCAGCAGAGATTAGGAGTTAGGTTTCCTTAACACTGATTCCTCGAGCAGTCTTGGCTGAGGGTTTTCTAAAGTGAGTGTTATGATAAAATGCAGGAGTTACCAGCAAAACTGAGGAGAAAACTGGTATCTTTAAAGAACATTTTAAAGAAATTTGATCTTAGTGCTTTTTTACCTATACTCTAATAGAACAGCAAGATATTTTGAGGTTTTCTACTCATGCTGAACCCAGGTGGTGGCATACAGGTACACAAAATGAGGGGTCTTAGTTTGTGTTCTACATTTGTCATTTGTTAATTCATGAGAGTTCAACATGGCAAAAGGTAGCAAGTTCTTGATGTGCAGCACACACAAGCAAAAGTTACAAATGTCATTTAGCACTGAGCAGCACAGGTGATTCCAGAACAAAAGGGAATTAGTTATCCTCCAACTTCTCACTTTTTTAGCTTCTTGAGTGGCACAAAGTATTACCAACTTGATTCCCCACGACTCTAAATTTACCCTATGCTATACATGCAATCCTGTTCTAAAGTAGAGAAAAATGGAGCTCAGCATATTTATTAGCCCCCTCATTTTTCAGCAGACATTCATCTTAGGAGAGCTGAGTGTATGTGCTCAGAAAAAAGTAAGATAACCAAGATGGTTTTTTTCTCTTTTTCTGGGCTGCTATGAGTGACAGTTACAGGATTAAACCACCATGAGAATTCACCTTATCACAAAAGGGCTTGACAGAATCAAATGATAAGTATCACCTCCTCAATGCTCCAGCCACCCCATGATTCATCTACATCTATTGGATTATCACACTCTTTTCTGTTAGCTTTGCCTCAGAATGCTGTTCACACCCCATCAGTTTATTTTCAATGCCTCCAACCCAAGTTAACACAAATCGGCTCTAAATGTTTTAAACTACTTTGACTTTAAAACAGATAAATATTATTTCAACACGACATCTTAGATAAATCTAACTGGAAAAATTCCAGCAGAATTGGATTATTATGGAGGGGTGGGAGTGAGGCAGGGAAGCCAGCCACTTGAAGTTTTCTCAAGTTCTAAATGGAATTTCTAATTAGAAGGGATGTGTCAAGACAGGGAAAACCCCAAGAATGATCAGAACCCCATGCTAAAGTAAAGTTTCCACTGACCAGATGAAACAGGGTTGGAGCAACCTGGATATTAGATGGCTACCCTTTACACCTCTCCGTGGTAAAACAAACTTAACAGAAGCTCTTCACAGAATGAGTAGAGGAGGCTATAAATTGCTGCACATATTTGTATTTATGCAAATGCATATTACCAGCTCTGAAACTCACCTAATATAGCAACGACTTCATCATCCTGGATTACTTCCAAAGAGCCCGAGACCACGAAGCAAAGGCTGTCGACGCTCTCCCCAGCGTGGTAGATCAGGTCTCCCGGGGCACAGTGCACCGTCTGGAATTCCATGGCCAGCGCCCGCAGGCACCCATCGCTGGCCAGCCTGAAGGCAGGGTGCTCCTTGAAAACCTTGCGGTTCAGATGCACACAGATATCTGCTCTCATGTCCTTAGGGCAAATCTGCAAAACCTGGGAGGGAAATCAGGCAATCAGCTCCTGTGCATGGTTTCTACCTGCCTGCTATGGCTAGTTAACCACACAAGGTCTAAGAACCACTTTCCTCCTTCTTATAAAATTTCTAATCTCAGAGTTTATTTTTATATTATTTATCCACATAAACCACAATACTAACTTAGGCTACTTTACAACATCAGAAAGAAAACACTGTTTTCATCTCAGCAACATGCTCTGCTGGATATTGAAGGCCTAAGGTTTTTAAGACAATAAAACTTAGAGCACAGCAGTACAGAAAATGTTGAAGAAAAGCTTCCTGAAGAATTGTTTCTAGAGGGTAGGTCATTTTTTTGATAGACAGATTCCAGGAAAAGCCTGCACAAGTTATATGCTTTAACAACTAAAATTACTTAAAGTTTAATTAACTCATAACATTAAGAATTGCAGCTTTCCAAATTTACCCCTCAGTGGCACTAACAAATTTTTTGTTTACACAGGAAAGGGACTTTAAGGTATGATGCTGTTTTGGGCAGCTTTTGATCTTCCAAATGGAATGTTCCTCACAGCAATTCATGATGTGTGGTCCTAAGAGAACACAGCTGATGCTCAGCACAGCGGGTACCAGCCAGGGCCATTTCTGAAGGGTTTTAATGTAATTCAGACAGCCAAGTGGAAAGAATACCAAATCACTGCTGCATGTGCAGATTAAAAGTGGAAAGAAGTAACATGAACAGGGTTTGGGGATAACAAAATCCTTGGGGGATGGTCTGTGATGAAGCACATCTAGGACATATTATTTGAGAAAAACATTGAGTAGTCTAAGTCTGCCTCTTCTTTTTTTTATTATTTTCTTAGTTATAACTATTCTGTCCAACTAAGGAACACTCTGGTTGAGCTTCAGAGTTACTCCCACACATTTTCCTAGATGGAAAGAGGAGACTGTCTCACTGCAAATACTCCTGAAAAACCTAAAGGTAACACAGGAAGCACTATGGCTATGCCTACACTTTGAAATGGGGTTCTGTGCAAGATCTGAGCAGAGAACCAAGCTCTTAATTCTGTGCATGTCACTGGTTCCAGATATCATGCCTGATACTCCAAAGGCAAATAACTTCACCACCAATATCATCATCTTTGGCCCACCTCCAAACAGACATTTTATTACAGATATTACTTCTAAAAAGAGATGTATTTCTATAGTGCTTAGGTGTAGGGCACTCATGGATGATTTTTCTTGGCTGCCCTGTACAGAAGAGATGCCAAACCTGCCAGTTCTCAGTTTTCCAGGCTCACAGAAATGAGCTGGGGCAGCAAGACCAGCATTTAACAGGGAACACAGGCAGTGGCCTATCTGTCTTTTCCATTATCTCATTTACTCTGGCAATAAAAATACTCTCTAGTGGCATATTCTTGCCAAATTTTACTACTGGAATTACACACACACTTTTCAGTTACATGAATATTACACACAAAAAGGGTTGTTGCAATAGAAATAGTAGCAAAACCCCCTGAGTATACATGAGAATATTTAAAATGATGCTATTATCCAAAAACTTTTTGGTATAGCAGTCTTAGAGAAAGTTAACCATTTTCCATTCTCCATTTAAAGAAGTTGTCTCCGGACTTCACAAAAAATGAAAGGGATTAAAGACATTTGAGATTTACAGATAAGGGAAGAAGACTTTTATTTGTAAGAGATGTAAGAAATGTATCTTCATGGATCAATTTTAAAATCTTTCAGTAGCTCTTGGTTAAATTTGCTGTACTGGCATTTTCTAGACCAGTAACTCAGCGTGTCTGCAGCAAACACTGAAATGACAAATTTGTGGCCCACAAAATAGTGACAGGACCAGTTCTGTGCTCAGTTCATATTTAAGTCTCTCCCTCATCTGTAGGAAGCTGAGCTGTGTTTCAGAGGAACACAACCACCACTGTTCTGTCTCATGAGCAAAAGATGTTTTATTCATGAGAAGACATCCCAGAGGTTATACACAGGCATCAAAACAATAGAGCTCAGACCTGGGAGTTTATGGATTGGCACAGCCAACCACAGCTTTTGCTGTGCAGATGAAAGCTGACTTCTTGGTTTAGCAGTCATGGCCAGCAGCAGTTCAGCTATGAACACACCAGTTACTGAAAACAGCACTGTATTAAGCTCTTTGGTGTCCTGACAATTGGAGACTTTTTTCCTGTTTATTAAAATAATTCTCAAAGGCTACACTGAGTATTGTTCTGCTTGGTTTGGTTATTCTGCTGCCTCCAAATGCATCCTCTTAAAGCATTTCTCTCCTTATCAAAGGAAGCCAAGAATAAACTTTGAAGATAAGCTAAAAAAAAAACCAAAACCAATACATTTTACACAGCAATTTTTTCTTGTTGTTTTGTTAAAATGATGACAGGAGTTTGCAATGGGGGCTGAATGAAAGCACCAGCATTCATTACACTCTGTATCCTCAGATGTCTCTCCACCTTCCCCAAATGCACCTACCTCGAATCACAACCCCACACAAAGACAGATTGTGAGAAAACATGCAGAACAGCTTCTAACCAGTGCTATCCAGCACTAAAATATAATTTGTTTCTGAAAACTAGTGTGGCAGACAGTGCTTACAGAACCATGTCTGGGATCTAAAAATGGCAGATATGCTGAAGACCATTTAGGAAAGCAAACAGTGCTCTGTGTGCCCCTCAGTCTCCAGGCAGCTCAGTGCAAGGCCACATCTGTTCTACTCCTTCATAACGATGCTGTAACAGCTGTACAGAAATGACACTGTTTGCTCTTTAACTGCATCATCCACAGTTCAGAATGCTAAATTAAGCTGCCAACCAGAAGGCTGGTGACCAGAGCATTGGTATGATTTCCTGAATGATCCACCCCACAAATCACATTTCTTTACAAGCAGAAGGAAAACTGTCTATCTCTACAAAAGTCGGCAACTAATATGAAAGCGACAAGGAGTTACTTTTGTGCATTGGTTCTGGTGAAAGACCATCTGTTATTTTAAAAGACATGATGGGACTTTATTCATAAATTCAATTAATCAGAATGATAACATTTGCCTTACACAAGCAATACATTATTAAATACTTTCAGTTTTCATCATTAACCTGCACACAGAATATTACATTCAAATTCTCCAATGACAAAAAAAAAAAAAAAATTACTTTGTTTTCAGGCCCACAGAGCTGCAAGCAACCTCACAAGAAATATTGCAAAAAAAATCTCATTTGGAAAAACTGTGAGGCTGTGCTACAATCTGGAACCTGTTATTTACTCATCACCTTTATTTATTGCAAACTGAGTTTTTCCCTTTATCATTTTTATACTATTTCATGCCATTTCACTGGCAAAACATACATACTTTTACCACTATCATATGTCAGTATGACAGAATAGCTGAAATACTGTATTTGAAAGTTAAAAATTAAGGGAAGCTGCTGCTTAGAACTATTTAAAGAATATTTGTCTCCTTTACTAAGACAGTACCTCCTGTTTATTTTAATGGACTACTTTCAGGATGTGACTTCTTTCCTTGCAGTTTAATTTACTTACCTTTTCAGTATCTATTCCTCTGGACATTGACCAGGTGGAAACGATGTAATCCATCACACGTTCACTCAGTCCTTTAGGGACCTGGTAGAGCTTTAAAAAGTCCCGGACACTGTTCAGCATTTCATGGTATCTGTTTGTGTTAGCATACATTTGCTGAAATATGGTTGTCACGTTACCAAAAATGGTGGCATACAGAAGGGCTGTGAAAAAGAAGAAAAACCACTGAGAAAATACATCATAAGATGTGGTGATCAGTCTGTGTTCTACCGGGCTTTAAGACTGGAAATGCTAGGTGATAAAAATGCATGGAAATATTGGTGCTTTATTAGGAAGGCCTGATAAGCACAAGCATTTTATAGGTCACCTTCAGCACTACAAACTGAGGACCACCACCTGCTTTTGTGAGAGCATGTCCTGCATCACAGACTTCCTAAAACATGACTGTTTGTCCATCGAACAATTCAGTAGTACCCAAAACCTTACAAAACCACAACAGTAGACAGAAGAATTTTAAGATAAATACCTTGACAGCACATACTTTTTCATCTCAGGTTTATAGCACCTGTGTTGAAATACCATCAGTGACAGATTTCCAGGCTTTAAGTGCATTATCACAGTAGAGAGCTGAGTCATCGTTACCCACCTCGGAGTGACAACAGCAGTGCATCAAAGCAGAAGATGGAATATGTAATAAAGAGCTACCATGGGTCAGTAATTTATAGACATAAGTTTAATAATACATAAAAACTCACACTACATTTTACATTCTTCAGGCAGAAGAACAGCAAGGCCTGAGGCAAGAGCTAGAGCCCTCAGAGGCAGACCTTTGCACAGCCCTCCTGACTTCACACAACACAGTTATGCAGCCAGCTGGTTCATCAAGATAGGTTTAAGAATAAACATGAGGAAGAAAAAAAGGCAGTGTTTCCAAGCATGGAGAGAAGCAGATGAAAACACACAGAACTTGAGAAGATCCATCTGCTGAAGGCCAAGACAGAGCAGCAAGCTGGTGGCAGCCTCAGCAGCCAGGTTTGATAGCTTGCAGAGGCTGGGGCTGAGGCTCTTCCAGCTGATCCAGCCCTGAATGAAATGGAGAGACAGGAAGCCTCAAGGGGAGCTTTCCTCTATTATGAATCAGGTCAGTGATATGTGACAGGTTGGCTGTAGAGGGAGAGGAACAGTCAGACTGCAGATGTGATGATAACCACCTGTAAGTTCTCTGGCTTGCTGAGTAAGTTCTTCCTCTTAATCATTTCCTGTCCCCCAAAACAAGCACTAAATTGTGAGTATCATATCTCTTGCACTTGAGATAAAAATAAATCAATGTGAAGCCATATTTATAAAAAATATATTTTGTTTTACTGAAGTACCCCTTTTTGCTGTTTATTTACTCCCTCACCAGCTATTAAAAAAAACCCTTCATCCCACTCCTTCCTTTGAGAATGCAGCTATTTATTCAGGTGAGTGTTATAGGCAGATATCCTTAAGCCAATTAAGATGCTCTAGGGTTCTATGACCAACAAAAACCATTGCTACTGTTCAAAAGAAACGTATGATACTGTCTTTGTCCTGATCATCAAGAGATGTAATTTAAGTTTAAGTTTGTTCAAAGCCTTTACACTGCTGATTTTCTGTAGAATTCCTTCTTGATACTGCATGATTTCTCTTTTTATGAGTTTCTGTAGAGAACAGCCCTCCCTTTTTCCATCTACTCCTCTGTACAAAACAGGTATAAAAATATGCGGAAAAACATGCACACTCAGTTTAAAGAAGAGTAGAGAGCATTATTACAGTGACCAGAAAAATATATTTTCCCTGTTTAACCTTAACTTGTGCTTGAACAAAACCATACCAGGCAGTCCAATGAGTAGTGAAGAATGATAAAATGCTTTACAAAGCAGATTTACCATAACAGCTCCTTAATCCATGAGTATTTTTGTATTAGAACAGCATTACCTACCCCTGAGTAAGTCCTGGTTTGCTCCCTGTTATGCAGATGCAAACATGACCCTACAGGAGACTGCAGCAGCACAAGGCAGCCAGCCCAGCACTGAAATAGGTGACAAATTAGAGAGAGGATGGCAAGAAGATTTTTATCTTTGCTCTCTGGGAAACAGTGAGACCTGGGGATTCAGAACCTTGGCATGTACAGCTCCAGGCCAGCAAAGGTAAAATGGAGTCCCCACTCTGTCCCATTAATGTCCAGCTTTAATGTGAAGCGCAAAGAAAAACCGGAAGTTTGATTGCATATTTTGATTATTATAAAGCAAGCAATTTCCACTGCAAATTGCAGTTCCAGTATGACAATTATCTTGGCAAGGAAAATTATTCCTGCCTAGATTAATTTTTTTAATTCCCAAACTTACATCCTTAATTTATCATTAGCCAACCATTTTATTACTATTAAAGACACATCAAAGCCAAGGATTTTTGCAGCCTAATATTGGGTAGATACATTAGCATATTAAACCTTGAACTCTTCTGCACAGAAGTAGCTGGCTGTGTGCCTTCCCTTACTTTCAAAGGAATAATGAAATGAACCCACTGCAGTAGACTGCAGACCCAGAATGATTTCAGAAACACACTCTACTAAAGGAAGAAAGTTGGGCTATTTATGACAGAACAAAATCTCCAGCATTTCTTCTCCAGGAATGTCAAGATCCCTCAGAAATTATACGGCCCTCAACCCCTGATGTAAATATTCTTTTCTTACAGTAAAGAAAAACATGTTGTCCCCAACAATGTGGCTGCTCATTTACACTGCAGTCTGTGATACTCCATTTAAACCAATGTTTAAATAACATCACAGACAGGACCATAGTAATTGCAGTAGCAAATTACCCACAAGTGAATCATGAAGGTCAGACACAGGTTGCAAAGGTCACCAAATCATCTGCTGTTTTTAGCGATGTAACAAGTAAGAATAGAGAAATAAATACAAGCCAGTGTAGGTCTCAGCTACCACAGTAAAAGATCTGGGGTCTGATTCTAGAATTACAAGAGGAAGAATTTCTGTCTGTAAGAATGAGAGGTTCACAATTACCCCAGATACAGATGTAAGTGCTGCATTCGGTTGCTGAGATGAACCAACAGATTGACGACGATTTGTTCAACACGCGCTCATGCAATGGCCTGGCACACAAAACGTGTGCAGAAGAATACACAGCAACAAGTGAGACCAACATCAACTAGTAAACAATCTCTTATATCTTGCCCCCAGGACTTGCAGTGCTTTCTGGAAAGGAACTGCCTTCATTTTTGCTCTCTGGAAAGCTGATCGAGAAAGTCTGTCTGTCTGCATGTAAATTCCAGTCAACAATTAAAAAGCCAAAATAAACCCCTTTTACATACTGCACTAACATAAGTACTATCCAAAGAGCAAGCACCTGCACTTGCAAATAGCAGATGATTTAAATGGATAATTGCACTTCTGTTTCACCAACAAGTTTCTAATACACAACAAATTTCTCAGTTCATAGAAGGCTGAAAGCACAGCCTTGAAAATCTGTTGCACTGTATCACTTCTTACTGAATATGAAACACAACCGTAAATTAACCACAAAAACTGCATGTCTCAAAGGCATTTTTTAGATAACACATCGTGAGGTCACACAAAATTAACACTGATCAGATAAAAAGAAAAGCAGAAATTAATTGTATGGATCATCTCATAATTATACAAGAAAATGACATTATTTTCAAATGTGCAATTAGAACAATGTAAGAGCTTATAATTGCTTGAGATTAGGGGTCTTGATTAGTGGTAATTATGCCTACTTATGGGTAGAGAGCATGCAGTTAAAAGAAAATCACTGAACTGTTAAATACAATATGCAAGCAAATACCAAACTGAACAGGTATCTTAAAGAATTGTTTACAAAGCTAGTTTTGATAGAATTGTTATTTGTAGTCTTGCAATCTGATAGAAAAGCTTCTGAAGCGAGATGTACTTATCAAGTATCTACACAACCTTCTAGAACAGTACAGACAGACCCAGAGCTGCTTAACTTGCTTCTTCTTAGGAAGCTTTGTGTATTATAAAGTTTCCTATTTGTAATCTTGTATCTACCTTTTGTTTTTTTACTAACACAATGTATAAAGATATAATTCCGTTTAGCTAGTAAAGAATAAATGTAAACAACTTAGCCAAAATCTAATAGGTCAATTAATTTTCTGCACTTCATGACTTTTCACAATACATATACAGAACATTTTCACCTGTCATAAAACAAATTACAATTGCTAGTCTTAGCATGTACATCACTTCCTGAATTTCACAACCTGGGAAAAAGACATTTGACAAGTGAAAGTAAATTCCCAGAGGAGCTTTCCCTCATGCTGTCCCAGTAACTGTTAAATCCTGCTCTTCCCACAGCTCTCTGTTCTCCTGGTCAGAAACAATACACTGCTCCACCTCCCTCTTTCATGCCACCAGCTTCTAATTTGCACCTCTGAAGCAAGGCAGTAGCAATGGCAAAGATCAGAGAACTGGCACACTACTGAGCAAGTCTGAAAATCAATTTAATGGCAAAGAGCGAAGCAGGAAGCCTGAATAGGCTATGAGGGACATGCACATCAAACCATGTGGTGCAAGCACTTGATTGCTAGGATGAAAGATGAGAGACCACAGGCAAATTTTATTAAACTCTTAGTTGAATCCTACTGCAAATCTTCTCACTCTCATCATCACATTTAGTGAAATCACCCTGCTGACAGCAAAATTGGGACAGAGAAGGACAACACTGGGCTCCAGCTACAATGGAAATGTCTCCCCTGCAGAAGGGTAGGACACCAGTGATGACACAATTGATAAAGGCTGAACAACAGAGCATCAGCACATAAGAGTTTTTTTCATCTTCCCATCACCAAAAAAAAAACCAAGAACTGCAATGAAATGAACGTCAGAGACATAAACAAGGCAACAGCTGCTCTAAGAAGCCACTTAAGCAAGTACCAAGGACTAGAGTAGTAGAAACATCTGTGCACCTTAAAATAGGCTGTCTGCAGTGTGTAAGGGCAGAAAAGGAAGTTAAGAACAGCTATGGAGCAAAGGCCACAAGCAGCTCCCACTGCTTCTCTCCTCACACTCTTTCCTAACTCTGTGAAATAAGAGCAGCCTGCTACTACAGCAGCTCAGCCATGTAACCTCCTGTTATCTCATCGATCTGCAATGACTCATATTGTACCAGCTTAAGACTTAATAAGGAAGGATAGAGGCAAGTGTTGGTAAACTACCACACCTTCCAAAGATGCTGAACTCCACCATCCCTTAGGATGCTTCAAAGCTTTCCTTTTTTTAAAAAAATGTTTTGATCTGGAAGCACCCACAGCAGCAATCACAGGTGTGTTGGCTCGCAAGCAACATGCACAGCATAACCCTCTAACAGGTTTTGCTTTTGCCTTCAGCATGTTTGGGATGAGATAAACAGCATGGAAAAACACACAGAGCAAAACTGATCAGAGGAGAGATCAGAGCCACAGTGAGTACAAGGCAATAGAACCAACTTCAGCATCAGCCATGTGGAAAGCTCTTCAACATGACCAGCTCTCTCCCAGCTGACAGTAAAGGGCCAGCACCACCCTGCTCTCTATGAAAGGCTGCATCTTGGATCCAAGAGCCTGCTTATGAGAGGATGAAGCCTCCTGCCAATCCATACAAAGGAAGAGTGGAGGTTATTACCTCCCTGGCCAAGGCTCCTACTTCTGCACAGCAGCACCTGACTAAATTAACACAATCCCACTAATTAACACTGTAAAATCTGGATGTTGGCAAATTGAGAAGTGTCCAAACAAGTAAAATGGCAAGAATCCTGATTCACAAAACTCATCACTCATTTGTTTTGACAGCTACATTTTAGTATTCTGTTTACTCTGAAAGGCGCCAACAGTCACCAGAGGGGGATTTAAAGGCAGCCACAGACTCCACTGCAGCCAATATGCTTGCAGAAAAGCAGATTACTAAAGTAATCAGATGCGCAACAAGTCAGAAGTAGCCTGTGAGGACTTAGATGTGTTCTTGGTTGCGAAATTAAGCAGTAACAATCTGGTCATACACTAACCTTCTGCTGTAAAGGGACACCAACAGAAGACAACAGAAGCATAATGCTGAAAGCAATTAAAGAGAAGAGCATCCTGGATACAGTGAGACTTCAAGCTGACAGACTTTGAAATCCCTAACCACGAACATCTCTCACTTTCAGGGAAACAGGGTTGCACACTCTTATTTATAAACAAACAGCACTTGCAGACCAATGAGTTCACCTGACTCTTCTTACTTAAATTACCTGAAGGCATCCATTTCTCTGCAAGGCCCAGCACTTCCACTGACTAGTGAGTCCCAATGGGGGTAGCAGTGTTTTACTTCAAAACTGCATCACAAACCAGACAGGAAGATGTATGTTCTGCCTCAACTTACAGGTAAATTCTTAACCTGACAGAAAGCTAACCTGACACAGTAACACCTAGTCATTAATTGAAATTAGGGCCTTAACCCTTGACAGCAAAAACACTTTCCAAGAACTAGTACAGTTTAATCACAGTCCACAGAAAACTCCTTGCAGAATCTATTTATTTCAGAGAAAATATTACAATATGGGACAGCAAGATCAACAGGCAAGATTTGAAATGGTGATAATGATAAATCAAAGGTAAGACTAGAGAAGAAGGAAGATTCTACAGAAAATGGCATTTCCTAGTCGCCTCTCTAAATTTTATTCCCCACAAGATAGGTTTATCTCTGATAAGGTAAAACAGAATGGCAAGAAAATGTACCAATTTTCACAACTAGTTACAGCAACTACAATTCCTGTAAAGAGCAGTATATTTATCACAACATCTTCAGGAATGTCATAAGGGATTAGTCTAGAGCAACACTGAAGTACACACTCTCAAAACATGGAGCATCATCAAGATCTTGCTCGATGTGCCAGTTTGATTACCAAGAGGAAAGTAAGTGTACAAACAGATAACAGCTGCAAAAACTATCTCTGTTCCAAACATACCAGGGCAGACTCCCCAGTGGGACACTTTTACCAACACAGGATGAACTCAGCTCAGTGTATTCACTAGCAGGTTTTATCACGATGAGAATTAATAAAATGCCAAATCTGATTAAATCCTCTGCAATTTGTAAGAAAGGACACTCTTTTACTGTTTTGTAGAATTTTATGGACAATAAAATTTAAATTGTCTAGAAAATTGAAATGGATTTCCATTTCATTTCCCAGCACTAATGAACAGATCACCATTTAAATGACGACTGAGCCATTTAAGGGCATCATTTTTCTTCTACAGTTTATGCAGGGTAATGCATGGCCATTTTCAATTACTTGGTTAAAATTAAATCTCCAGATACTGCTTCTAGATTTTTACTCATTTGCACCAATATGAAAGCTTTTGCTTTCAAAGCTCAGCTTTATCTACTCTCAACTTAGCTCAAATGGTTTCCCCCAATTAAACACCAACTCTCCTCATTTTAAAATCTATTACTGAAATAGAACTACACAAACAAAAGAACAAAAACAAAAATCAAAAGCCACAATTAGGAAAAGTTCTCCTCACGTGAAACTGCTTACCTGCGTAGTTATTAGCACTCTGTTCCAGCTATTTCCTCTGTGGCTTGTATGATCCTTTCTACAAGGCCTTGCAGGAGGGAAATCTAGGGACACTCAAGAAGATAATCTGCTATCCAAACTTTCTGGTCCTTTCCCTACATTGCTGCCACATGTTCTGCTGGGCTTTGCACAGCTGCCTCAGCCCTGTTCCTGTTGGCAACTTTTGGGCCTCGTTTCGCAATAACCTGTCCATGGCCTTTGAGAGTCCAGGACTGGATCTGAATTTTGCACACCAAAACCACCATCCAGCACTTACACATATGGATTTCTGGACAAAACTTGCCCCCATCACTGATGCAACACAAGAGTTTAATGGCTAAAGTAATTTGCAAAGTTCAAGCAAAATTCTCCTGTCTGATTCATTTTTGTCATTGCTTCAGTCTCATTTAATTAAGGTATCTTACATTTGAGTACAGTATTTAGAGTAATTCTTTGTTCCAAATGATGATTAGATTCAGGTGGCTTTTCTCTACTCCCACCAGAGCACCCATGTGGGAAGTTCATAGCTGGCTGCACTCCTTGCTGATCATGTTCAGATCTGAAATCACCAGTGACACCACAAGGAGGAAGGACCCAAGGCCTCCCCTGAGACTGCAGTGATCTCACTTCTCATTAGGCTTAAAACCTCTACTGTGCTTTAAGCACTACTGCAAGGTGTGGGCAAGTCTGCCTGTGATGAAAGTTAAGGGCACAGTTCAGAGAAATACCAAGACAATGCATTTCTCTTCAACCCCTAACTTTCATCCAATGACTTACAAAAGCTTCTGCTGTCTAGGTAGCAGTACAGCACAGTCTTTTTTTAGGCTTTGTCTTCTCTGAGAACAAAAGAAAAGGTAAAATTTTAATGCCTATAAATTACCCCAACATAAAAGCAGAGTGGGATGGAGGTACTCTGGTGTCATTGTGAAGAGAACCAGAGGTGGGTGGTAGAGTGCTGGCCTCAGCCAGACAGCTGATGGAAAAATTGCATATCACTTGTCTCATAGACTCCAGAGAGAAGACACTTCTTTGGATTAAATGCATTGTCCCCAAACCCAAAACTAGTTAAACAAAACCCTGAAAACAACTGAAAGTGTCTACCTGGAAGCCTGTGTCTTCCATAGCTCACTTGGTTTAGACTCAGCCGGCCCTTCAAGCTGACTTTGCTCTAAGTGGTCACACCATGAAACCAGCAGTGACCTCTGCCCTGACCAGACACCAGAGAGGCTGTGCTAATCACCCACGAGCTGCCAGGTCTGCTCAGGTGACAGACCAGCCAGCAAGAGCTAAGGGCATGGCTGCACCTGACAGGATTAATGGATACTGGACATAAGGACAGCAATTAATTCTCAGTTCAGATCTCCTCTACTGTGAAATTAAGCCCCTAAAGCTAGTGCACTAAACTGGACTACACTGCACCTGTGTGCTTTGCCTCTCTGCAGCTCACTCCGAAGCTTTTGATGCAACAAAACCTTGGTAAGCCACCCTGAGGTATTGTTACTTCAATAACCACAGGCAGACTGCGAGGTGCTCATCACCAACCTGCCAATCCCTTCTTGCACATGCACAACTTTTTACTTCTGGGTGCAACAAGTACAAACAAGTTATGTGACTATTTCTACACAGGGTTTTCAAACGCTTCCCAAACAAACCGAAAGACAAAGTGGTCCAAAACCTCCCCTTTTCTGGTATCACTAAATAGTTACAAAGATTTAATACTGTTCATAACACAAATAAGAATAATGAAGTTTGGAATTATGTTGACTAAACCATTGAGGTTGGAGACAAAGATGACATTTACCGATGAAGACTAATTTGGGGTGGTTAAAGAATAATTGTCACTGGAATGACTAGGTCTGAGTCATGCTCCTCCCACACACTAATCACAGGTGTGCTTGCAGACCAAAATCAAGAGGTGCACATGGTATTTACAGGAATGTGACACGGGAATAACTCATAGACAGTGGCTTCTCAAGGGGGCCCTGCTTTACCGACGGGTGAAATGACAGGCTAGTGAAGACACAGATGGTTTATCAAAAAATAACTGGAACCACTGTTGTGTTTTTAATGAAAAACCATGGATGACTGCATGTGAGAGGAATACTTGCTTCTGGAGTGGTGAAGAGGGTTACAGCCTAACTTTCTGAAACAGATATTAATTTATCTTCCTATGGCTCCAGTCTTAAAAGTACTTCTCTTCCAGGCTGAGTCTGCTATTTCATTAGAACTCAGCAGGACTAAAAGCAGCAGTAAACATGCATACAGCTGGGAGTTCCATACCTCACTTCTAAAAAGGATAATCATGATATTCAGGGGTAGATGCTATTGGGTAAGAGATACTGCCTAAATTATTTTTAAAGTAAATATTACACAGAAATCAGCTGACATCTAAAAGATATCAGGCAGCTGCATTTTGTGCTTTGTTAGCAAGTCACCACAAAATGCAAATATATTTGCACATAAACAAACATATACAGCCAGAAGTAAGGATGTGTTAATATCCCACTGGGACCTTTTTAGAGAACTATTCTGCTTGTGCAGTACCTGCCAGGCACCCAGGAATGGCATTTGCAGATGCTAATAAGCTGAAGCTGTCCAACAGAAAGTACAGAGGACTCTAAAAGGCAATGAAATAACTCTGACAGTAATTTGCAGCTACAAACCTCATCCAATAGTTAGGCACACAATACTCTTCCTTGCTTAGGGAAGAACAATTGGGAAGGTTATACTACAAGTATAATCCCCTGCAGTCACTGAACATGTGGGATACAACAGGCCTGTTTCAAATATCAGTGCAGGAGCAGAGACCTGAACTCAGATCTTCCATTCTTCTGAGGAGTTCTTTCACCTAAAGGTGACAGAGTGTTTTGAATCAAGCAGAAAGGAAAGGAAAAGAGTTTTTACTAGTAGAACTGTTCCAATCTCCATCAATACAGCAGGGGTGTGTTCCCAATATTTCCAATCCATAGTGGATTAGAATGGAAGAGGCAGGTATCTCTGGACATAAACACAAACTCTGCTCTCACCTCTCCACAGAATAATGTGTTTTCTGGCAGGCTTGTTCAGAGAAGCTGTACTTGACCAGCTACAGCAGATCAAGGACACCTACTATCTAGCACTCCCAAAAGATCCTAGGAAAAGTAATTTCTAAGATTCGTTGAAGTGATTTCACATATGTGCATAAACAAAGTGTTAGGAACCACAAGGAAATGAGGTAGTTGTACCAACTGGTGAAAGCAGCCAAAATTTCAGCATAAATAAACCCTAGCACAACATCAGGAGTCAAATCTCAGAGTAAACTTTTCATCACTGTGACATGAGGTCCACAAAGTAAGAGCAATGGCTCCTCCTGAACTTAGATCCTGATCTTTGGATTCCAAAAGGAAAAGTACCCCCAGATGCTCACTGTCTGCTGACACAACACTGGATGTAGCTTAACCCTGCAGCAGTCCCAGGGCAGTCACTAAGGTCACATTCCCCGAGAATTCTTACATAATAAGAATAATTAAGTTTCATAACATCAGAGGACTTCCAGAAGAGTTTTTGCAGTTGTCACAGTCTTTTCCTTGTTTAAGCACTGAAGAACTTGCCTTCTGTAATTCAATTCTCTGCCACGTACAGGATCAACTAAGTAGCATCTTAAATCTTCCAGATCTTAAATTCTTCCTTCCCACTGATGAAGGCAACAAGAAAATCTTACAGCTCATTGGAATATGAATAGTAAGATTGGAGATGAATAGTAAGATTTGGGCAAACGATTGTGGTAAATATATTCTATGTCATTTACAAGAATTGAAGTTGTCAAAGTACGAAGAAGTAAAAAAGCAGGAACTTATTTTCACACCTAAACTGTGGTAATAACCTGCATGCTCATCTTTTGAAAGCTATGTGAAGTACTGTTTGTAAGCTGTGTGTGCTACCATGAATATTCATTTACTGGTCCTCAGCACAAGGCAAGGATAGAATGCTTTTCAACAGCTTGAATTTTTGATATTGCATAGCTACTACTGGCTGACAGATATTAATGATTCTTGACAGAATGCTTATCTTTGAGCTGTTGCTGTAATCAATCAGCACAAGAGCAGCAGGCTATTAAAATATTTTTCTGTCAAGCTCTCTTGACATGCTTTGAATGGTACACAGCCTTGATGTTGGGTTTGGATTTCTTTAGGTGTTTTGTTTCTCAGAGTTGGTTTGTTTGTTTCCGGTTGTTTTTTGGCAGGTTTCGTTGTTGTTTTGGATTGATTTTTTAATAAAAGAATCTACCTGAAACCACACAGCTGGACTTTCTTGATCAGAACCTCTTTAAGTTGTCCTTAAATACCAGCCCTGATGCTGAGCATTCAGAATTCAGTCACCATGGTTTCAGCTCCTTCTGACAAATGTCCCTCTGTCATTTTTCCATCGAGCCTTTCTCCATCTACCCATGCATACAAACTCTTCTTTAAAATTATTTCTCCCAGTCAGACTCTTGTCGTCTACCTGGCCCATAATGACTCTTCATGCTTCCTTCCAGAAGTTCTACCCTCCTGTTTTCTCTCACTTCTTCCAATTTTCTATCCAATACCCTGTCTTCCTCCAGCCTTTCAGAAACCTGTCATGGGAGCAGTGATTTAGCAGTCTCTCTGCATCACAAAGCCTGTAAAATTTAAATCAACAGCTTAGCAAACCCATCAAAGAGGTTGCCAGACCTTTTTGGCCTCAATAGAGAAGCCTAATGACTAGGAGGGAATCAAAGTTAAATTAGATGGTCAGGAGAATTGGGACTCTTCACAGATCAGAGGAGGGGAAGAAGGGAAAGGACAGGGATACAAACCTAAATATGTAAGCACGGGGTGAAAAAGCAGAAAAGGAATGCAGGTGAGGTTAGGAACACAGTACACAAAGGAGCAGCTGATAAATAAACTTGTGAAAAAAGCACACAGAAGGTTGAAATGTCCAGTTTTCTGCATAGGCTTGGCTTGACTGATATCGATACCAAGATTAAAAAGTCCAAGATTAAAAGACAGTTCAGTGGCACTCCAGAGGGCGGGAACAGATTCACAATGGTATGGTGTGTACAGAGCACAGTGCAAGCCACTCTGCACTAGTACAACATGAAGAATTAAGAGTGGCAAGACAGGCAAAGCAGAGACCTGGAGCAGTTTGTGACCTGGCCACAGAGGAGTGTGTGACAGAGCTGGGAACTCAGCCCAAGCTTGCCAGCTCAGGGCCTCTCCCCTGTCCACCAGCCCCACACTGTCAGCCCTGAAGAGACAAGCAACAGGGTTTTTCCACCTTTTGCACTGCTCTTTGCCTATCAGCTTGTTTCCTTTGTGGGTCATAACACCTGTTTGCTGTATCCAGAACCTGCTGCAAATTCAAGAGGGCAACAAGCACCAATCTCTCTGAATGTTCAGTAAATTCCAGAAGAAATACCCTGTCTCTGGCTGAATCTCCATTACTCCAGTAACAAGAAAATGTACCAAAAGCCTGCTTAAGGAAGAAACAGTTTGAGTTGGGACCACGTTCACCAGGATCAGTAAGTGAAATGCAGTAGAAGGCTGAGCTGTGGCTTACATGCATCCCTAAAAACTCTGTTTGAAGAGTGTGTCAACATCATGACTGCCATGCAAGACCCTTTAGCCTGAGCAAGTTAAACCAAAAGAACACAGTGCCAGTGATAACAAAGACTCCAGTGAGAATGTTGTCTTTGCTAGAGGCTAATAAATAAAAAATTCATCCATTTTTATATCTTAAAGCAAATACTCTATGGTTTTTATTTGCTTTTTTCCATTATTTCAATGATGAAAGCTTAGGGAACGAGCCAGAAAGATTAAAAAAGAAACCACTTTAGAACAAGCCAAGGAACACTAGACAACAAATCCAGAGAGATTATTGCAAAGGACACTAAAGAGGACAAAAACATTGGGTCCTAACAATATCCTTCATACAAAGTCTAAGTAAACAAGTTGTCACAAGCGAGGTGTGAAAGACAGAGATTAAGTCCTTTGTGTTAATCTGCAGAAAAGAACTTCAAGAGCTTCTGCATGGCCACAAATCTCTTCAGAGCATTTTCACCCGCCCAGGTTCTCATCATCAGTGTGCCCTCAGAGACAGCATCCATCCCATCCACACAGAGAACACTGCTCTGCAGCTGGGAGGAGAGGAGACTGGTTCTTCTGAGCAAGCTGCCAACATTTTGCATGTTGAGCCACTTCTCCTCCCTCTGTGGATTTATCCCATTTGCCTTTATTTCTCTATCAGTGACAAGCTAGAGGTGTTAAATCTTGAACAGCTCTAAAGGCTACCACATTCCATACATATTAGTGTTGTTTGAGAAGGGCACAGGAAAGAGGGAAATTGCTCAGAAAACCATTTTTGAATGGAATCACTATGAGGATACCCAAAACAGAATAGACTGTGTCTTCATATTCCTAATCCAAATGCAGGAGGAAAAAACACACTTATGTTTGGTTTTTTCTGTTATAAGAAGGCAGAAGATTCTTATAGGCAACCTTCTTTACTTCACCTCACACATTAACAATATGTTTTCCCTTCCAGATGATGACCACTGGGATCTGAAAATTTCCAGCAATTAATAGTCAGTCCTGACTCCCTCTGCTGGTTCTTCATACTCCTCTTCCTCATCATTAGAATAGGAGCAATGTCCTTTTAGCAGTTCCAACAGTAGTGCATAGTGGTAAAGTCTTGTCACAGCAGTTTCATTAAAATGTATAAATATTTTGTTAAGTCTTAAAAAACACTTTGGAATCTTTGAGGTTTCATTATCACAGTTTTTATTTTTCCTGTATTATTCTACCCTTGTACTTACAGTCTAATACATTTAGACTTCCAGCTAGATTCAAGTTAGAACAGAATTAAGTAGTAACAAACATAAAACCTCTCCTTGCCTTAATGCATGGTTTCACACTTCACACAAAAAGGACAACTGCAAATAAAAGTCTTAAACCCAATTTATCAACACTGCAATAAGAGTGAAGCACAAAGAAAGCTTTAAATACTAAAAGTTGCAAGCTGGCAGTGTGGGAGCTCATTAAAAAAAGCACTGCACAAGAATGCTTAAGGCAAATGCCATTCAAACTTTTTCAACTCTGAAGTTATTTAATCATCACAGCAATCACAAGGGATAAGGCATTGTTTAAAGGAACTGGCTTCTGTAGGCTTGGTGCTGTTCAGTCTCCTGGAAAGGTATTCACTGTAAATGTGCCATCAGTTTAAAATGTTCCTCAGTTCTGAAAAGCAATCTTTCTGTCCTGAGGCTTGATACTTCCAGTAGCAGAGCACCCTCAGCTGAAACAATCCAAACAACATGGGGCTTCTGAATGCCCCAAAAGACCACAACCACAAAACAGGGGCAATCTGAAATATTCTGCAAGTAGAAATACTAGCTTCACTCTAGTTATGTAAAGCTAAATTCATCATTCTGTGTGTGTTTGTCACCAATTTCAGTAAACCAGAATTAAGACAACATAACTTCTGCTTTAGTACTTTGTACTAACTTTTTGCTCATCCCCTGAGCATTAAAAGCTACAGTACCAGGGCAGTGTCAGGAAAATCTATGTTTCCATATAATACACATTTGCATGGAACTGCCCACTTTCCCTTTTCATTGCATTTGCAGTTTCTTAGACTGTTCTGACTGGATGAAAGCCTGCTAAAAAAGCAGCATGGAAATTATTACAATTGCTACGAAGCTGTGGACAAGCCAGTCTGAGACATCTGCTTACTTACTCAAATTTAAAAGATCTGAGTTATTCTAGAAAAGGTGTAGCAGCATCAGTGTTGCCACACAACTCCCTCCACCACAGTTACAGTCTTTTTTTGCTGAAGTATGCATTTCTACACTGTTTTCTGTCAGCTAACAATCCATACAGAAGACCCATTTCTCTCCTTGCTTTCAGGAAAACCACAACCTAGCCCAGCCTTCCCAGCTGTATGTTTAGTGAACTGCTGTGGTTTTGTCTCATGATCTGTGTATCCAGCATCCATAAGCATCCCACAAAGTGCATACATGCACCAAAAGGCAAAGCAGCACAAGCAGGTGCCATAGGCTCTCTCCCAACCTTGGAGAACAGTTACACTTGGAAGAACTTCCAGAGAACCTCACTATAGAAGTTGAACGGTGACATTTAAATTTTTACCATAGGGTTTTAACGAGAAGAAGTTTAAAATTAAAGGGAAAAAAACAGAGTTCAGTGTTGGTATCACACACACAGTTCTTAGTACCCTGCCAACACAAACCAGCAGGTTTCAGAAGAACCCCAGCTGAGGGAGAGCTTGAAGACAAATGATTTAACAGCTGCCATCTGGGACAAGAGTTTAATTAACATAATCAAAGCCATTATTAGGTTAATCACCAATTAGCACCACCAATTAACTCACTTATGGCCAGTCTCGAATATCTAAAAATCGGGTGCCTGAAATGCAGCACACACAGCACTTTGTGGTATCACACTGGACTAGAGAGAAACACAGCAGAAGAGAATTTACTCCCCAAAACAAGACACAAAGGATAATGCTTTTAAGGACCTCAGCAAGCAAAACAACATAAAAAGCCCCGACTTTAATAATAAAAAGCAAAAAGTCACACTTGGCTGAAAACCAGACATGCTAAAAAGCACCTGTGCACAGCAGCACAGCTTGGGCAAGGTCAAGCACATAACCCCCGTGCAGAAAACCACAGCTGTGCTGTTTGAGGCAAGCTTACAAAGGCATAGCTACCAAAGACCAGCCTAGCTCATGCAGTAGGTACACACTATCCACTGACTAGAAGTTCAATCTGTCCATTGCCCATCATCATTTCCCAGGTGCTCCTAAGCTTCCCTCATGCCCTGGGCTCCAGCAGCACCATTTCTTCACCAGATGCTACTGCTGCCACAGCTGGGGGCCAGCCCAAGCTGCTTTTTCCAGTGGGTGCTTCCCCACAGCACAGGGTTGTGTGTGGGCTGGCACTGGCAGCTAAAGGGTGCCTGAATGTCCTAGCTTGTCCTCAGAGCAGTGACTTTCAGGTCCTACACATGCCCATCTTTTTCCATGATTCATTCTCTTGTGTTTCATCCAGAGAAGGCAATACATATAATTTTCATGTCTATTCAGCACTTCCACTGACATTAAATTATGTATATGGCTATCTCAATAACTGCATAATTTTGTGTGTCTTTCAAATCAACACTTTCCAATATGTCACTGTTAAGTGTCCTTACATTGTTGGTATCTTTCTTGAAAGAAGACTTGGGTTTTTTCTAAGAATGCTCTACTATGAGTATTCTCTCACTGTCAAATTTTAATATCCAGCCCTGCTGTTTTTATATACCTGCTCTGAAGATCAAAATATAATTTTTAAAAATGGATAAACACCACCTTTGCTCTCAGAAATGGCTGACCTTGATTACCTCAACTTGAAAATTGAAAGATTTAGAAAGTTACAAACATGAGTCAAATGGGATATAGAGAGAAAATGTGTAGACAACCCTAATTATAGATGTTGTTACATTTTGTTCTAATGCTATCATGATGACAGCAGACAGATAATAGCAGTAAAATCATAAATAGTAGGAAGGACTCAGAACATAAGGAATAACACAAAGCACATCATCAGCCTGTGGAATGAATAAAGCCATCAGAAAAAAAGCTCTTTGTTTTTGGGTTGTGTTTGTTTTCCCATTCTAATGAGAAGACAGGGGTTCAATCAAGCCGCATTGAACATGATCATAAAATTGTTGAGGTTGGAAAAGACCTAAAGATCGTCAAGTCCAACTGCCACCCCTGCACTGCCATGTTCACCACTAAACCACGTCCCCAAGTGCCACATCCACGTCTTTTTAATACCTCCAGGGTGCTGACCCCACCATTTCCCTGGGCACACTATTCCAATGCCTGAACACCCTTCCCATGAAGAAATTTTTACTCATATCCAATCTAAGTCTCCCCTGGTGCACCTTCCTCTCATCCTGTCACTTGTTAGCTGGGAGAAGAGACCAACCCCCACCTGGCCACAGCCTCCTTTCAGGCAGCTGTAGAGAGTGATAATGTCTCCCTGAGCCTCCTTTTCTCCAAGTCAAACACTCCCAGCTCCCTCAGCTGCTCCTCAGCAGCCTTGTGCTCCAGACCCTGCACCAACTCTGTTGCCCTCCTTTGGACTCACTCCAGCACCTCAGTGTCTTTCTTGCAGAGAGGGGCCCAGAAGTGAACACAGGCTTGGAGGTGCAGCCTCACCAGCACCAAGTATAGGGAGATGAACATTTCCCTGGTCCTGCTGGCCATCCAATTTCTGATAAATAAGTGTTATCATAGCTGTTATGCTCTGCTTGCTTATCTGAGTGTGATTTTTAAAGTCCACAGTTTGAATTACAGCATACCCAGTGTATTCACTACAGAGAAAGAGCACAGAGATCACACACAAGGCATACAGAAGCACAGTATGGTTTTGTTGCTGCCCAGATATCAGCACTAACCTTATCTGCTGATACTGGCAGACAGTGCATATCTGCAAGGTGCAGCTCCTACCTGACAGGACCAGAAATATTAGTGCCAGCATTGAAAGTGCAGATGTTTCCACAAATAACTAGGGGTTTTAAGATAGTAGGATTAGCCTGTGCTTCTAGGCTTCTCTATTTCAGTTTTTAATTCCCATTTTAATTTTTACACTTCATCTACATTTTCTCTATTAAACATTCTGCTTAAGTGCCATTGACATACAGGTATGTACATGCCCTAACTTGAAAAATCATATACTCTTAAGCCTTTCTTGTCTCCTGTTGTCTAAGGTCAGAGTTTTCCAGTAGGTCACCGACACAGATAGTTAAAATTCTTAATGCCAGGTTCATTGTTTTTTATAAGTATGATAATTAAAAAGGTAATAAATTATAAATCTATTCTGCCTCAGAGGCATAGCAACATGAAGTCAGGTTTGAAGTGTAACAAGTAGGGAAAATCTGGAGCTAAACCACAAATTATCAAGAACCCATGAAAAATACTGGCCAAAAAAGACAATGTGAAAGCACACAAAATAGTCTCTAATTACTCCAACAGGCAATTTTTTGCTTATACATTGAAAACTGACAACATAATTTTAAAATCTCTATGAGGAAAGTAAGTGCATTTGCAAGCAGAGATTCTGAGTCAAGTTCAGAAGAAATCCAAGCCTTTAATGAAAGGTGTTTTACTTTCCTTTACTGCAAAAGCTCTTGAAACACTGGCAGTTCTCATGGGGTCAAGTCTTTGCAACTCTTCCCAGAACATTTCAGGGACAGCATGGCTGGAGTCAGGAGAGGAGAAATTGATGCAAAAGTAAAATCTGATCCTTAGGGTAAACAGGTTTTGTGGACTGTGTGTTATTTTCTTCATCTGCAACATTTCTATGCTGCCCTCCCTCCCCTAGGGGACCTGACCATTCAGAACTGGGGCACCAAGGAGCAGCTTGCTTCCAGAGACTGGGAGGAAATTTGCTGTTTCTCAGCTGTAGCTACAGTAAATGCCCTTTTTTCACTTTAGATGGATCTACAGCCTGTTGAACCAAGAAAAGCAAGAAATCCTGTGGCATTTAAAATGACCAACAACCAATGAGCATTTTAAAGAGCAGGTTGTTTGGGAAAGCAGCCCTGCTTTACAGGAGTGCTCTGGTTCACCAGGCAGCCAGCAACTGATGGTGAAGTCCTCCAAAACTGCTGAAACAGAAGTACTGCTGTGTAGCTACTGAAGGGCAAACTTTCCCATTAGCAACCAGCAGGAAATTTGGCTGTGTGGCCTCAGGCAAACATTACTGTGTATCAACCATTTTGTGCATCACTGCAGAGAAAATGGTACAAAACCAGACACTCTTCTCTTAACCGTAGAAAGCAGTATTCTCTGGCAGGTTAAGGTTAGAGACAGCAACTAAAGGAGGAAAAAGCAACACCAGCAGCATGCACACATGCACAAACATAGCAGTCTCAGAGCTCTTTCTTTTCTTCAACCCATATTGCCTGGGAAGCAGCTTGTTTCACTGCCCATTTACCCAAAATTAATCAAACTCTTCAGCCATCTCCAGTATCACCTTAAAGTGTGGGCCTACAGATCCTGCCCCCAACCCCTGACAATAACCAACATCAGAAGCTTACAGGAAATCTTTCTCATTCAGATGCAGCTGCTTTCCCAGAATTCTTCCCCACTGCTCTCCCCTCCTGACACTGTGTCATACTAAATCTCTGGAGAGTGAGTACAGCCACGATGTTGCTTAGGGAACAGCTGTAGGAATGAAAACATGTAACTGCTGCCACAAGGGCGGTATTTGTGTCATCAACACTGATTCAACATTCACACCTGTATGTGCAGAGTGTGCAAGGCTAGAAAGTTCTGTTCCTGACCAGTTCTACCACAGCTAGTCCCCCCAAAGCAAGAGAAGACAAGCTTCACAGCAGACTGTTGTCCTTCCCAACTGAAGGCAAACAGCTTGAGAAATGTGGCTGCCCTCAGGCTGTCACCTTCCTCAGTTTTTGTATGTCTTATCTACCCCAGCATTTCACTGTTGAACTGCCCATTTCATTGTGCTGTGGACCCTTGCAGTTGTACCAGAACTCCATGTACTGAACCATTCACACATTTTTGGATATAGTTGCCTGCTGTATCACATTTTCCATTTCAACCCAAACTGGCAATGACTCAGAGCATTTTTTTCTGTATGGCTGCTCAATGATACAACACAATGGTCCCAAAAAACAGTAGACTTCCCTCCAGTCTTCTGTATTATTGAAGGCTGCATATGAATAAAAGATAACTCCATTCTGGACCTGAACTGCACCCTCATGAAAGGAGATATCTTCTATGTTGGCATAATCACAATCTGAATCTCAGGCACTTTGTACAGTACAATATCAAGCCTGATAAAATCAGCACAGTCAACTGGCCATACTTACCTCATGCCCCAGCATGCATTTTTCCTCACATAAATAACTCTCTCAAATTCCCTGTTCAAGTCTTTGTCTGCTTTAATGCATCATCACACTTCAAACCACACTCATTCAGCCACAAGGGCCCAAGAAGAGAAATACTGCCCATCTTTTGGACTACAGGTCTGTAACCAGCATGAAGAAACAGCTATCTTAAACATGCACCATGTTACTTTCTGGTTTTTTTGGAAAGTAGTCAAAAAAGAAGTTTAAGAGTTTGTGTAGGGAAAGGAGAAACCTTAGTTTCAAGTTCTATTTCTCTCTCTCAACACCTGCTCTCCCTTTCGCTCACCCACACACACCTCATCATAACAGCAAAGGCAGCAAGGGAATCACAGTAACCTACATTCTTCCATCTCACACCTGTCAGTGCACTTAGGAACTGACCAGCAGAAGCCCAAAAAAGCAGACAGTCAGCTGTACTGGCCTGAAAGGACCTTCTGATGCCATCACTGGAAAACAGGAGCATCCTGGATGCTTGGCAGATTCGAGTCATTCCCCAGAAGGTGCTTGGCAATGTCATACAGATCTCTGCCTCACAGGTACTGCTGTTCTCATACTTCTACAGATACATTGAGAAGCTTTGATTTGACTCTTGTAGTTTTCACAACAAGTGTGCTGTCTTTTCTTATATCAGTGAGGGGAAAAACAATTCTGACTCACCTGCCTCTCCCCTTTTCCTTTTTTTCCAGAAAGCTGCCTCTTGGTCAGATAGCATATTGCAGCAGCACCAAGCCAGCATCTACAGGTGATTCACTGCTCTCAGGTGCCTCTTGGAATGCATGCAGCATGGGGAACAAACAGGAGGATCTGGAATGTGAGGCAGGTCCCTCCCTACCCCCCTGCACAGAGTCTGAATACATAAGAACGGCAAAGAAGGGAAAATAGGTCATGGAAGGTAACAGCACAGTTAACACCTCACCTCGCTATACGGTCTCAGCTCCCCTGTGTCACACTACAGGGCACCAGCAACTGCATTGCAATGCCTCTTCCAGACAGCATCTGGCACAGCCTTCAGTCACTTCAGTTTACCATATACATGAAGTTTCAGAGCACTATTAGACATTATTTTCACTGCATGAGTGGATCAGAACAGCTTTATGGGCCAAAGGTGGCACACTGATAGGTCCTGATCTCCTTTCCTATGCCCACAGTCTGTGCAGCACCTACACGACACAGTGGTTTGCTCCAAGTGTTTTCTCTGTTTGGTAATTCCTCTATGATTTTCACAGGAGGTTGCTAACTTCATGTGGAATAAGGCTCCTTTCCAGAAAAATGCCCATTTCCCCCCTCACACATTCTGTAGCTGTCATCTCATTACTAACCTGCAGTCAACTCATTTGCAAGGAGTGTGAGAAAGACAGTTCCTAAAATCTTTAGTTTTGGCATACTTAGTTCCTGATAAAATTGATTTTATAATTTCTAGGTCATGAAAATAAAGGCTTTTATGAAGAAAAAATAAGTAGAATCAAAAATATTCAAAACAGAAGTGAATCAAGCAATCAAAACTTATTTGCACTGTCGCAATATAGGAAATCACCTTCATTTCCCCTCCCCTCCCTCCCTCTGGATTTAAATGCAGCAAACTCAACAAGAATTTTAAAGTTCAGCAAATTGTTAAGGAATGAGAAGCTCAAGGAATTACAATTTATAACAACTTCCCTCTCAAAAAGCAAAGGGGCAGAACAAATCAAATTGAGTATCTTTTCTGGTTTCTTGTTTCTTATTAAATTTTCTCTGTGAGGATAAAAAAATAAAGCCAGGATGATGCTGCTAGTGTGGGATGGCAAAGCTCAGAGTGGTGACAGGCCCAGAAATGAAGGTCTACAGAGAGAAGTGAGAGAAAAATGGTGGTCCATTTTAGGAAAGAGAACTGGAAATAGGCCACACGAGATTTAGGGTGCAATTCCATGAAACTAGTCTCAGTGGATACTGGGTTATTTCCAAGACCAAATCAGTGCCAGATCTGTGTGTTTGATGCAAAAGGATGCACATTGTCCAGGACCACACACACAAAGTGCCACAGAAGACCATCAGAAGATGAAATTCCACTCATTTGCCTTCTGAATATGAAAGAGGGGAAAGGTTTTGCAAAGGAACATTAGGATAGGGTTGATTCAAAATTGGAGCAAGTGTGCTACTTCATGTTTTGCAAAACTTGTACAAAAAGTACAAACTGTCAATAAGCCATATAACTGTAATAAATAAGCTTACAGTTTTCAGAATTCACTTGATGAAGTTTCTAGAAGCTCTGAGACTGTTTAAGACCTTTGTGGACCAGGATGACCCAAAACCTCCAACATTATTTTTCATGCTTTCCTAGTAAATCTTAATTTTATCAGAAAACAACTTGCAAAAAAATTCCTCATTCAAGTTCAAAGGCAGAAATTAATTATCTTAAGTCCAATTCTGTCTCCTTCCATTTGGCCTCTTTACACTTCAAAGATATTATCAATCTCCAGTTCCCTCTTATTTTGTAGTGAAAGTCTTGCAGGATCCTTGCAAAAACAATGAAGAAGTACCAAACCACAGACCCGAATCATCCCACTCACCTGCACCCATCAACCAACACATATTTGCTTTTGGGATGGTGACAGAGGAAGGCAAGGTTTGCCTGTCATCTCACCAGAAAACTGAATTCCACACCACTTGGTACAGTTACTGGTTTGGTTTCAAAGAAGGAAAAAAGCATTCCTAATTCATGTTGAGGTGAATCAGAAAAGTCAGGCCTTAATACCTCAACAGTTTCATTCTTTACTGTAAGGCACTTGAGATTTTAGAACCTACTGGCTGCCAAAACCCTATGGTTAGAAGAATAAATTTTCTGCTTTTCTTCCAGGCAATAGGACCTATTAATATGTTACTTGTCTCCTTCCACATTTTTCACACCAGTAGCAGCAAGAGTTGCTGCACAGTAGATAAAAGATACTGATATTTTTACATATATTCCATATTCTCTCAGTAGATCAGAATTTCTTCCAACAGGCAGCTGCTTTTGATAGGATATGTCTTCAGATAATAACTCAAGCTCAGATCTACTGTATTTCAGAGCTTTCAACTCCAAGAAATAGACTGCATATGACCCACAGCAGCATTTGCCTCCTCTAAAACATTCTCTATCACTTTTATAAACAGTCAAATCTTCCTTTAAAATATAAAAGCAGCCAAATGCACTAAAATTCACTGATCTGGTAAGCACAATTATTCATTCTCAAGATGTCATGAGACCGCTTATCCAAGTGGTTAAGGTCATATTATGATTTATAAACCACTCACACATTCCAGCTAGGCAAGCTATTTCCACTCCAACACTTTGTAACCTACAGCAGGCCTGTTTGAGTCCAGCAGTAAATGTAAATATTAAAATAACTATATAATTTTTTGAAGCTGATGCAGAAGTGAAAAGTGCTTCAAAGATGCTTCAGAACTTCCATCATATTCCACATATTTGGTGACACGTGGCACCATGTGTAATATGGGTGGATGTGCTCTTTTACTATTTTTCCCCCCATGCTTATCTAATTGGATTTTTCTTAGAAATAGACTTGTGTAAAACCAAATCCTTGTCCAGGATTGCCATCCTTCAGCAATACAGTTGGCTGCTTAAGGAAAGGCTTCCCAGGAACACAGAGACAATGAAAAATGTGTGCTTTTTGTATGTTGCATATATTTAGCCAATTCCACAAGTGGGAATCCAATATATACTTCTGACAGACAAACCATGCTTTTCTAGATTGCACTTGTGTAATACAGTAATTTAAGAATAAATTTGTAAACTGAACCCCGAGGTTTGCTGTCCTGCATAGCAAAACACTGTGTTTCTTGTAGATTCTTTGCTTTATTGTAGGGAATGAAATATTTATCTTGCAAATTATCCCCTGGTTCCTGCCTGAAATATTCTTTCTTCTTTTTATATTCCTCTGCTCTCTCAGTCCATGCTCTGGATGCATCACACTTTTCTCACACAAATTAACTTGGGTGAATCACATTCCTTTAGATTTTAAAAAAAATTGGTTGCACACTCTGAATAAAGTTTGATAAAGCCAGCATATTTCAGTGTTTTAAATCTACTTATAGGAAGTAATGTTAGAAATTTCTACAGAAAGCAAAATCCTGCACGACATGAAAGACATCAGGTGAAAAAGAAAGATATCCACATCTGGGACACCTGCTTATTTTCCTTATCCTTCTCCTTCCCATTAAAGAGTTAAAAGACAAAATTTAGAAATGTTGTGTAAAAGAAAGAGAAAAGGCAATTATCTATATCATTACTGTAGTGTGAGCTCTCCTCAAATCCTGGAAAAACCAAACTATTAACACTTCACAGCTTTCATTTTCTCTCCTGTCAAAGTGAACTATTTTCTCTGCATTTGCATTTACAGTTCTTTCAAAAGTTGTCCAACATCTTGGGGACCAATGTTAAGCTCTGAAGGAGAGAAATGGACTGTAAAAATCTTGAGAATTAGAAATTTTTAGAAAAATCTCACTTCAGAAATTGTCCTGATTGGATTTGCAGAGTACTGATAGAGATAGGGACTATATCCTGGGACTATTGTAGCAAACAAATTCTAGTACATTCTGAGATAGGGTGATTCTCTAGCTCTATCAGGCTGAAGTACAGCCTGAAATTTTTAGTCATTATGGCAAGGTAACATACCAAGGGTCAATTCTTAAAGCATAGGTATGTGATGTAGCTCTGCAACATTTATGTTCTTTTTCCCTACAGCCAAAAGTACATGGGCAACTTACCCTTGCCCTTTCCAAATTGTATTTTGCAAAAAAATTAGTGGCAATAATTTAATCTACCTTTTATCTGGTCATATATGCTTTAAATAACAAGAAAGAGAATACTGGTTACTCATTTTTGCATTCTAAAAAATAACATCTCACAGAGAATTAATTTAAGCTTCCCCAGGCCAGGCCAGGCAACAAAGTATTACCATACTGACAGAAAATACTTTCTTACTTCTTGCTTTGAAATGTGTTGGGGTGAGTAGGGGACTAACCCCTTATGAATGGGCCACTCCTCACATGGCCATGGTCATTAGCTAAGACAGATTTATTACAGCATTAGCACTTGGGTTGTGAACCTGAAAAACAACTTTGGGCCCATCTTCGCCTGGAGATGATTTTTGTAGGAATTTGCCATTTAGATAGGTGTCACATAAAGGCTTTTTTATGGCTTTAACACCAGTGTTTTATCATAGAACCAGAGAATCATTCAAATTGGAAAAGACCTTTCAGATCATTGAGTCCAACCTTAACCCAGCACTGCCAAGTTCACCACTAAACCACGTCCCCAAGTGCCACATCTACATGTCTTTTAAGTACTTCCAGGATGGTGACTCCACCACTCCACTGGGTACTCTATTTCCATGCCTGAATACCCTTCCCATGAAGAAATTTTTACTCATATCCAATCTAAGTCTCCCCTGGTGCAACTTGAGCCTTTTTATTCTTATCCTGCCACTTGCTAGCTGGAAGAAGAGACCAACCCCCACCTGGCTACAGCCTCCTTTCAGGGAGTTGAGAGGAGTGATAAAGTCTCCCCTGAGCCTCCTTTTCTCCAGGCTAAACATCTCCAGCTCCCTCAGCTGCTCATCATCAAACTTGTGCTCCAGACCCTCCACAGCTCTGTTGCCCTTCTCTGGACTCACTCCAGCACCTCAGTGTCTTTCTTGCAGTGAGAGGCCCAGAACTGAACACAGGATTTGAGGTGTGGCCTCACCAGTGCCCAGTAGAGAGGGAGAAATCCCTGCCCTGGTCCTGCTGGCCACACTGTTTCAGGTACAAGCCAGAATTGGCCTCCTTGGCACACACTGGCTCATGCTCAGCTGCTGTACCAGCACCCCTGGATCCTTTTCAACTGAGCTACTTTCCAGTCACTCTGCCCCAAGCTAGTAGAGCTGCACAGGGTTGTTGTGACCCCTTGGTCAAGTGCAGGACCTGTCACTTGACCTTGTTGAGCCTCACCATGGGCCTCAGCACATCAATCCAGTCTGTACAGATCCCTCTGCAGAGCCTTCCTGGCCTCCAGCAAANTGAGAGGCCCAGAACTGAACACAGGATTTGAGGTGTGGCCTCACCAGTGCCCAGTAGAGAGGGAGAAATCCCTGCCCTGGTCCTGCTGGCCACACTGTTTCAGGTACAAGCCAGAATTGGCCTCCTTGGCACACACTGGCTCATGCTCAGCTGCTGTACCAGCACCCCTGGATCCTTTTCAACTGAGCTACTTTCCAGTCACTCTGCCCCAAGCTAGTAGAGCTGCACAGGGTTGTTGTGACCCCTTGGTCAAGTGCAGGACCTGTCACTTGACCTTGTTGAGCCTCACCATGGGCCTCAGCACATCAATCCAGTCTGTACAGATCCCTCTGCAGAGCCTTCCTGGCCTCCAGCAAATCAAGACTGCCTCATAACTTGGTGTCCTCTGCAAACTGGCTGAGGATACACTTGACCCCCTCATCCAGATTATTCAGAAGGACATTAAACAAGACTGGTCCAAATACCGAGCCCTGGGGAACAGGGTTGTGCTTCAGTACAAGGAATCCTGAAAAAAACAAGCAGGTCCTGGATGTCCTTACCCAAAGAGGAGGCAGCTTTTAAGAGCTAAATTCTGACTTTGCTGTGTTGTGAAGCCTGTCAGCACTGATGGCATCTCTCCTCCATGGCCTGTCTGCACTGAATGTCAATGATGTAACTCTGAGCAGGCTCATCAGTGGGGCTGGAAATGCCACCACGACCCGGCGCACCCCGCGCTTACCGATGAGAAATACCGACGCGCTCCGCTGGAAACTGCATCCCTCAGGACTCAGATGTCTGAAGGATTGTTTATATACCCAAAAAGCCAAAAACAACGTTGTCTATCAGTTTTATTTCTATTTGTCACAATGACTTTGAGGTTTTGGTAGGTTTTGTTGTTGATTTTTGGAGTTGGCTTTTTGTTGGGGTTTTTTTTTTGCTTGGTTTTTACTCATTCTTTACACTTAACATGAAAAATTGAGATATTTTCACCTTTAGAGACAACCAGACCAAATCCTGCCCTAGTAGTTAAACCTTCTTCTAACCTGCAAGGAAACTCTACCCACTTTTCTGCCAGCCCTATCACTTTGCTGAAACTTGCTGTAGCACAGAAATATATTCACAACACTTTTGGTGGTTTGTTCTAGTGGAAAAAGCATCCAAGCAAAATAACATTCAGAAATCCCAAATAGTTGCTTAACAATTACAGCAATAACACACCATCTCTTCAAATATCATGACTAGCATCAAATAAAAAGTAATAAGGCACAGGACAGAAGGGTGAAGGAACAGAACTGCTAAGACTGGCCATACTTATTAAAAAGAAATTTTAAAAAAATAAAAGTCCAGGCCTTTAAATTAACTAATAGAGTAGTGCTGCTGTTGGCTAAGATAGATGAGAATAAAAATTTATGCAAAACTATGAGCCCTATAGAAAGCATGCCATCTGCAGCTTCAGGAACTTGCAAGGGGTATGTGATATCTGAGAGATTTTTGTCATCTTGCCAGGGATGTGACAAAGACCAGGAATTCAAGAGACAGTTTTTGCAAGATAAGGTTTATTTTTCTTTTCCCAGCATGTCCCCAAACCCAAAACACTGCACTGGCAACACCCATGAACACAGAGAAAGTTGCTTTGGGTTTAAAATCTCTTAGGCCTTTGTGCTGCACCCATTAATGATACCCTCAGCAAACCTAACTAAAACTTGGCACATGGCTGGCCTTTAGTTTCAGGCCACTATCTTCCAGCAAAAATTATTCCAACACTTTCCCCCACCACCTAGAAGGGGTTCTAGGGGTAAATGCATTTCTCTTGTCATTAGATACATGTTTAGTAAACAGCCACATCTGTTTGCTTTTCAATTGATGAACTGCTTTCTGAGGGGGAAATCAAGCCTTAGGAAGACCATCAAACATGATGCTGCCATGCCTCTATAACTTGTCCCAGTGTTCTGATAACAACAGTCTAGTTTTTATCAGTTCCTCACTCTCCTTGTTCACAAGAGCCACTAAACACTTCTTACCCTGCTGGAGGTCACCAAAGCACACCAATGCTCTGTGAGACTGTGAAGGATTGACACTGACCTGTGCATCATGATACCTGCCACCAAGATTTTCTTAAAGCTCTCAAGGATGGTCACACTATTGTTCCTTTCAGCAGGAGTGCTGTAAACAAAACTGCTTATGTTTTCACATTTACTGAATGTCATTCTCATTTCTGGATTGTTTGGGTGTTTTTGTTTGGTTGGGTTTTGGTGGGTTTTTTGTCTAATGAGCAAGAAAACATTCACAGACAAAGCTGATCAAAGCTGAGACAGCTACTCCATTCTCCTGGGATCTGTGTCTACCTTAATCAGAGACAACAGCTGAAGTGCTGCAGGACTGCATGATGCTTGTTTTGCACATCACATCATGCAGAAGAGGAGTGGCTTGGCTTTCTGGACTGTTTTGATTAATGAACTCAGTGGTTGACAATTCATCACAGTATGCAAGCTTGCATGTTCATGAATCTGACCTTTTAACTCCTACTTTTGTCTTTTTCCATGATCCCCCCACTATCTGGTCTAAATATAGTGTTTCACAGGGGAATTTATTATTTCATTTAGCATTCAAACATGTGCCTTTTCCTTCATATTTTGGATGAGTCCAGCCCTGAAGTTCCAGTAAGTTCCTACCTAACAAAGGAGAATTTAGCATAAACAGGCACCAAAAACTTGGGATCTTTCAATGCAACTGAAAACATCCAACAAAAGGCTTCCAAAATGATAGATTTTGCTCCATTGCTCAAAATCCAAATAGGCAAGCATCCATCAGTATTATTTTATGTCAAAAGTCAAGAATGCCAAGCATTTTTAGAACTGCTCATCTCTACTCCACCTGCATAGCAAGGGGATTGCTGACACAGTGCCCAAATAAAAAAAAACTGCAAATGAAAGTCCTCTGATTTTTGCTAGTGCTTAGGAAAAATAAACAATACCCAACCCAACCTGACAGAATCACTGAGAAAAATATATAAAGACTGTAATTTCAAGGCATATGTCTCCACAGGGAAGAAACCAAAAATTGAAACAGCTTTTTTTTTTTTTTCTCAAGTATTAAAAATGGAAAATATATGTCTTTCTGCAGACCAAGACAGTGGTTTTAAGCCTGGTTTTATGTAATGTCAGCCTCACTGAAAGATGTTTCTGTAGACATCTTCCCTATTAATTAGCAATTTAGTGGCCATCTGCGGAAAGGGATAAGCAAATATGTTTTTCATTTAAAATGAAGCTGAGGAATTAATTGCTTTTACTTCCCCTAGTAACTCATCCTTCTCTCTATATATACACACACATACACTTAATAAAGAAAGGGAGGCAAAACCATGCAGGTCAGTTCACAGATGTGAAGATATTTTGCTTTGCAAAACTACAATTCACCATATGTTCAGGAAAAGCAGCTACACAGTAATAAGAAACACAAGCTTCCACAGAACAGAAATCGTTAAAAGCAGCCACTGGGTACTTCATCTCTATTTTAAAATAACTTCATCTTCCCAAAGAGATGTGCACTATTTGAGGTCAAGAATCAAGAGCAATTTTCACCTACCCCCTCCAGCAGAGCTGACAAAGTGACAAAACATCCCTGGGGTTATGAGTATACCACAGCCCCCCACAAATCTAATTAGGGGCTTCACCTTCCCATATCAAAATAACCAACAGCAGAACACTTTCTCTCTGAAAACTGCAGCCACAATGAGGTCAGCAGGACAGCATGTGCATCATAGCATTTGAGAGCACAAGAATACCTCCCTGCAGAAGGAGGCCCTGAAGCAGAGACCAGGGCTGCTGAGACAAAGCCATGCTTTCTTAAACTTTGTCCCAAGTGTAAACACAACCAATAAAGTCAGCCCCACAGGCTCAATACCCACACACAGCTTATTCACCTCAACCATACTTTCCCAGTGTCTGTGCACAGTTAATATAATGTACTCACTCCCCCTACAAGCAACATACATTAAACTTTTTACTGGGTCAACATTTGCACTCAACTCAGCCAAAATTCCCGCTGGTCCAGGACAGCTTCACTAAAGTATTTATGAATTTTTAATTAAATATCACCTGGGTTTATTAGTTACTATAATGAAAGCTTGAATAAAAGAAAATGGAAGTGGTCCTACCTACTTTTTTAAACAGCCATCTGATATCACAGCAAAGTACTATTACTAGTGGTCAGTGTGTCTACAGAGTAAATGCTACACAAATGGAATTCTGCCGCAGGATCAGCTTTACAGAGGGAGTAAGCAGTGAGCAGAAGGGGGCATATCCATGGCTGAGCAGCAGGGCAAACCACATTTTGTCTTATGGAAGTCAGAATTACAGTATTAACTCCATCTCTCTGGGCATAAGCATACTAAAGACACATGGAAGGACACTAGTTATGAACTGCTTTCAAATACCTCTAATATTCTGAGCCTTTCTGGCACAAACACCCCATTTGGAGGTCACCACAGGCCTGTGCTGACTGTAGCACAAACCTTTAAGTCAATTTGCCAGTGGAAAGGATAGCAATGCATGTCTTAAAAACACTTGTTTACACAGCAAGTCCTCTTCAGAAACAGAGGCTCAATAAACAATCCAAGATCAAAGAAAAAGGTATCACTGCTATTCACACCTTTCTTCTTCAGAAATTATTCAAGATACTGAGCCACTAAACCAAAACAAAACTAGAAACCAAGTTGCTAGAAACAAGGACCTGAAAGCCTTGCAAAACCACCACACCAGCTGGCAATGTACACACCATGACCAGCCTTTCCCAGAGGTACAAGAACTTTGCGCAATCAAATCCACTGGATTAAAAATAATTCTGAGCAGGAAGAACTCGCACTTCTAAAAGTAAACTCTTCCTTTCCCTCTGCTTGATGCCAACATCTGCACTCCAGGGAAGCAGCTCTTGAGTGCCCCTAACAAACCGTGGAGGCACAGCTCATGGAGCAAGCTGAAGCCAAGACCAACGATACCAATAATCAGAGGGAGGGTGCAAAGGCCGTGTTGTGACTCTGAACAGATTCAGGACCCACAGAGCTGTAGCTTCTTTGACAGCCACCAGTGGGAGGGCAAGTCCCTGCCATGCACTGCACACTGACTTTCTGCAGGTCAGCCTCACATCCAGCCCAGGCAAGAAAGGTGGGGCTTGAAGACATTTTCACACATGTTCACCTTCTTCATCATCATTTCCAGAAAAGTCAATTTCATTGAGAAATAAAAATAAGGTAAAAATTTCAAAGGTGATCTTGCTAATAAAATTCTGACTGTAAGCTTAGCTGGCCACAGTATTTTTTAAGCCACTAGTCTTCTGATACAGCACTTATTGCTATTCAAATGAGCAGAGGATAAAACACACAAAAAGAAAGGTTATCATTTTCTTTCTGCTCACCTAAATCAACATTTTTAATGCATAATTTCAGTTTCTTTCTGCCACATTGTCATATGAAGAGCTTGGAACAGGTACAAGTCCAAAATAACCCCATGTACATTCATGACTTTTTGAAGGCTATGCTTAATCATTATTCATAGTTCTAAATAATAATACTGATTAAAACTAGCTGTTCTTGTTCTGGCTAGTATCATGGTCATAACAATGAGCATATTTCCTATCAAACTAGCACCTTCATCAGGAAATACGTTTGGAAGCCTATTTTGTGCTACACCGCTACATTATCTAACGCACATTCTCATGAGAAAACTGCAAAATTTTATCCATGTTTCATTAAAATTTTCCTTCTCCTACAGGGTGTTTTATTAGGATGATGGGACTCTTGACAGAGGAAAAAGCTAGAAAAACAAAATTAACAATTTTTATAGCTAAAATATCCCAATACCTGTGTGATCAACAATGCTTGTCTTGATAGATTTTTTTCACTAACTTTCATCAGACTTAACACTGCACACATAATTTCAGTGTGTGACTTCAGTGTTGCTGTAAAAGGACACATCAGAATCAAAGGTTCACATTTCTACAACAGGCACTGTTCTGCTAATTGAGTTTCATTATGTATTTGGTTTTCATTTTCTGCTTAGCAAGGATTGACTCTCTCCTCCTCTGGATGCAATGTTACCATACAGAAGCTTCTATCTTTCTGCATACAATGACAAGTTTTCCCATGGACAAAGCAGATATTTTTTTCCTTATTTTGGTTCAAACTCCACTCTTATCTAGAAAACCACAACATAGCTTAACAGTGGCCACCATATGCTTCTAAACTCCAAGTAGCTCTCAAGGCACTTTGAATGTGGATCCTGCATTGAGATGACAACATGGCCAAAAGCTGGACAGCTTGGCAACATGCATCCGTTCTAACACGGATGTTTGAGCCAGAGGTGCCCAAGCACAGCCTCACCCCTCTTGCTTCAGAATATGTCTGTGTGCTCAGCCCACGACAGAGTTTGTGGCTCCTAAAGAGTTCCAGTTCTCTCTCCCTTGGAAAATGATGCTCCCAGACCTCCTCCCACACTCTGACCCACTTATCAAATGTGGCTCTGAGACAAAAAAGCTCTGAGACACGAAAAGAGTTTGTCACATACTAAAACAAGGGAAAAAAGGTGCATTAATTCTTCACAGTTCAGGCTTTAAGCATTTTATGGTTTATTACAAGAGCATGTTGAGAGGATATGGACAGAATATTTTTTCCAAAACAACTGAATTTTTACTAGTCACAACAATACTCCTATTTGTGATTTAAACCTAGCCGGTAAGGAAGCGAGTAATCCTTATACTGCCACCAAAAATATTTTTAGCTGCATCACATCTACCAGGATTCCAGATGCTCTCATGAAATCAGCATTCAAGACATGCAGCTACTTGGTGCTGGGTCCGAGAAAGACAGAACCTCTGATACTCACAGCCAATCATCATCATGGCCACAGCGAAGATCTTCTCCCCGTCTGTCGTGGGAGCGATGTTCCCAAAGCCCACGCTGGTGAGGCTGGTCATTGTGAAATACAGCGAGGAGATGTAGACGGAATCTTTGCTCGGCCCGCCCTCCCACTTGCCGAAGCCGGAGGCGTTGAAGCGGTAGGGGGTGCCTATGGACTCCCCCAGCTGGTAGAGCCAGCTCTCGGTGCGGATGGTGTTGGTGTCCTCGTCGATGACCTCGTAGTCGCCGATGCTGTACCAGATGCAGGCCAGCCAGTGCGCCGCCAGCCCGAAGACGCACACCAGCAGCACCAGCACCGCCGCCCCGTACTCGATGTAGTGGTCCAGCTTCCGAGCCACGCGACCCAGCCGGAGCAGCCTGACCACTTTGAGGGAGCTGAAGAGGCTGCTGATGCCCTGGGAGGACAAAGGAAAGCGGCCATTAGGATTTCATGTGAAAGCAACAACATTCATAGCTTCCACAGAAACAAGGTGATCCGTAAAAAACAGACAGTCACCGGATAACAGAGAAACTGTGAAACGCAAAAAGCTTAGTGACCCTTTCCAGGGGTGAATATATGCACCCTTGCCTTCACCCACTACCATTTTGTGGGCTGCTCTCTGAACTCCCTTTTCAGATTATTTGAACAGGTTTGCCAATACCTTTGTAAAAACTTCAAACGACAGGCTGTCGATTGCATATCCAGTTGTGAATTCTCATGCAACCTGTCAGATGTAATACCACAAAGATAAAGAAGGCCAAAAGATACTGGCAGTACCTGGCAATTTGTAGTTTTCCTATTTCCTCCAACACATTTCCTATGACTTCACTTTCCTATACAAATTCATACACTGATAATCAGTCCTCTGACATCTCTCATATGAACTACACAAAGCTTAAATATTTCAAATATCTCACTAATCCCCAAATTATATCCTTTTTATGACAGCTTTGATATCAATGCAGTATTTCTGTGCTGAAAATAATATGGCTCCCATAAAACAGAATTAAGCCAGTATGTAGGATTTTGTGTTCTTAACTTTTATACAGATTTGCACAAGAAGTCAAACAAAAAAATTCAAGCCCATTTGGAACATGAGAAGGTCTGAATAGCCTATCATAAAAATCCTTCATTTTTTTTTCTACTTCCTCTTACCAAGACTGTTTCATACATAGAAGTCTGATTAAAATTTAAGCAGACTGGTTTAATGAGTATTTCTGGAAATGCATAATTGCATACTTCTGGTCACCAGCTTTTACTGGAAGTTTGTTTATTCCTGCATAAATACAACTGCCTCAGTATTAGGCTGCTTCAATGCACTAGAAAAGATGTTTTATTAAATAATTACATAAAGTATATTGACTCATGTTCCCCAAGACTGCAGCAATATATTTTCCCTTTATTTCATGAATTTGTCATGATTACATTGACTCATTTTCAGAGACAGATGTAATTTGTTACCTGGGAACACACTAGCAATTTCTCTTAAGTATCTGGACAAGATCTAATGCAACCAGGGGGTGGGGAGTAGAAAGAGAGAGAGATAAAAAGAAAGAAAATAAAAATCAGCCTTCCTTTAAATCAGAGGTATTTCCAGAAATCTACAAGAGAGCGAGTGAACTATGCTTTTCATGAATATCTATGCCAAACTTTTTAAGTCACTGATACAAAAATTGCTACACAAAGCAAGTTAATTTCCATTTCCCATTCATTCCATATCCAGCTTTGTTTTGTAAACACTGGAGCAAAACCTCAGTGCCAATTATGAGAATATGACACAAAAGACCTTAATTTCCAGGGAGGGAAAGCAGGTATTTCTGAACACTCAGTGTGGAGAGGAAAAGCAAAGTGGAAAATGCAAAAAATTATAACCACATTTTAGAATTGGACATGCAAGTCCTGGTCTGACAAGCTCATTTAGTCTCTGCATTTTAAATATTCTGACATTATAACACAGCCTTCTGGCCTTTTCCCTGAGGGCTCATGCCCATTTCTCCCTTTTCTCTTTACAAACCTTAGCAGTGAAACACTAATTATTTACATTTTGAGAGGTGTCCAGCAATGGTGCTCTTTTAGCTTCAGTCTCAAAACCAAGCCTTTTAATCACACTCTGCTTCAAGATCTCCACCCCAACATCCAAGAAAACAGTTTTATTTTTGTGCAAAACCTGTTCTTCAAATTAAACATATCCCTGTGATTAAAAAAAAAAAAAAAAAAAAAAAAAAAA
>VZRH01002462.1:154774-167637 GCA_013397555.1 Urocynchramus pylzowi
AAAAAAAAAAATGCTGTTTGTCAGTGAGAGTTCTACCAAAGCCAAAAAATAATAATGGTTTAAGGACTTAATAGCTGAGGATTTGGTTAATAATTAATTAAAAATGAAAAAGAGTCAAGGCTTAGAAATACTTGGGGAAAGAAAGAATCACAGAAGAGGAGCTCAAGAAATTGGATATGAAAAATGGGAATGCTAATTAAAATATGTTAAATCAGATTTTAAAAGTCTAAGGCAAAACACTTTTTTCAAGCATTCTCTTATCCTAATTTCCCTTGTGGAATTCCCTAAAAGAAATTTTATTTTAAAAATTTAAATGGGATTGAACTGGATCATTTGGGAGAAACTGATTCTACCAAATTCTGACCAAAGATAGAGAAGAATTAGGCTTTTTGCATAAGAAGAACTTGAGTATTTACAGAAAATATATACTTGATTTGGTTGCACTGGAAAGATACATTTAATATTCAAATTACTCCTAATACTCACCTGACTGCATTGACAATGAGATTTTAAAAGTTCAGAAAATGCTCGATTAAAAAAAACCCAATTTATTTTTATTTCAGTGTTAACAATGTTCTCTCTTTGATTTCCTCAAAGAAAAGGATTTATCTATCCTAAATGGATCAATATCAAGAGCAAGAACTGCACAGGGAAATGGTTATGCATATAACTCTTAAAAATTTCTAAGTGAAAGAATTTCAAATGGTTACAAACAACAGGAACTTAATAGACTGTTTCACAGATGATAAAGTAGGGGAAAAAAATCAGGTAGTCCTGCAATACTTTAAATCAGTACTTTCTGGCACTAGATTTAGCAAGTTATATTTTAATGCTCACTGGAATAGAGCTGCTGGATTGAAAAATTGACAATTTTAGATTACCACTTTCTGAAATAGACCTGTACTTTTAGATTATTGTCCATTTTAATGCTCTTATCAGTGCAGATTATTTTTTATGCTTTTATCGTACAGATGGCTCCACGATGTCACGCAAAGGAGCCTGAACTCAATTTACTTCTCTTGATGTGTGTCCCACCCTCTTGGTCTGCTGCTCCTGCCAGTTTTGAGAGGCAGATGAAGAGACACCCAGAGATCCTTGTGCCCAAAGGAAACAGAAAAACCTCTTTATGAACCTCTAGTTCACAGAGAGCTAGAAATGGCACTGCGTGTCCCAAGCAGGCACCCCCAGGTGTCTGCTCTAAAGGGTCACCATAAGGAATGTCTGTGTGGCAGCCAGGGAAAGGACAAGGCTAAGTAATATTCCATGGAGTTCTACTGGGTCTGATTGACCCAACACAGCTGCAACTACTGATACTCTATCCAACAGAAAACATCCCTTGAGGCTATGCAAAAATAAATTTTTAAAAATCTGTTATATGGCCAGAATAGACACATAGTACATTTTTACTATATTTTTTTACAGAGAGAACTTGGGTGCAGTGCTCACTTCAATATGCAGCCCTTGGTCAGGTATGTCAGAAAATACCGAATTTCACACACACTTACATTTCAAATGTTTTGAAGCGACTGAATAAGACTAAAAAAATTCTACTGCTGATACCTGTGTATTGATGTTGATAAATATTTCATAGGTTGGCAGGTTTACTTTCATTGCCAGTGATGGCTGCTGCATAAAAAAGGAAGAAAGTGTAACCAGTCCCCTCCAAACCAAAGGGCAAGCTCAAGGCACTGAGACACTGAAGAAATAATTCCATAGCCACTGACTGAGCAGACTTGAATGTCAAAAGCTCTTAAAATGATAAACACAACCATTTCCCCTCCCTCTCCTTCTACATATTCTTTGCAGAGTAGAACTGTACCCCCCAAAACAGCAAAACAAACCAGCCTCAGTCCCAGGGGAAAGCAGTGCCCATATTTTATATTCAAAGAAAACGCTTCATAAGTTTGTCCATTAAATACTGCCAAAAGTAAATTTCCATGTATAATTTGTATCATGTATAATTTGTCATTAATTAGGCTTCCTCACTATATACTGTGCGCATTTACACAGGTTTTCTTCTTTATTGCCTTGCTTTCTGCAAGATCTAACCTACTGTGAGTGCACCCCTTATCTCCCAATGATACCTCAGCCATGTAAGTAGCCTTCTTTCCAAGTACAGGATCCAGGATATCCATGTTTTGGCTCTGCCTCTCAATCAGATAACATAAAATTTGTGCTTTTACTTCCACACCCAAAAAAAGAGACAGAGGCACTGTAAAAACACAAGGGCTGTAAGCAGAGCAATTATTGTTACTTGTGTCTTTGTGGTCCAAGAACAGCAACAGTGGACACACAGTGATAGATGCTGTACAGATAAAAGCAGTTGCTGCTGTTCATTTCCCATTTCCCATGCAAAATAAAATTCAGCTCAATTCATTGACTAATAAAAGTCCACCTAGAAAAAAATTAAAATACAAATTTTTTTAAAGAACAGCCATAAAAAGTAACTGAGGTCACCCCACCTACCTCCCCAAAAACGTGAGAAATACTTCATTTTCCATTCCAAACAAGATGCAGCATGAACAACTGCAGAAAGTAACTAAAATGCTGCATTCACCCCACCTCCTACAGCTGCAGTAGCACAAGTACTTTAGTAATAGATTCAATCTACATGACAGTATTCACTTTTTAGGCCATTATTCACTTTCTACATGTACAGAAAGAAAATGCACTTAACCCAAGCACTAAGTTGTTTTTTTTTTTCTAGGCTCAAAGGCAGGATAATTTACTTCCTACTTACTACCTATTTTTAAAAAGAGAAATATTCAGTATTGGCACAAATCTTTCCAAAGTTTCCCAGCACTTTTCTCTCATATGGAACTGCTAAAGTTCAGGCTTCATCTCAATTAATGGGAGATGCAAGAGACTAAAAGCTAGCCATTAAAAGAAAGAGAATGAAACAGACAAAAAAAAAATAAATTATTTATTCCAAAAGGGGAGGCAATGAACCAAATTTATCACTACTGTGAGGCGAGAGCTGCAGAAAGCACTGCCTTCTTTCTTGACACTTTATTTGAAGCCAGCCATGCCACAACCTGGCTCTGCCTATCTGCAGTAACCTGGCAGCCCTGTCAGGTCATCAATAGGACTACACATTTCCATCATTTGTCTCCTCTGATTTTCTTAATTAGGTCTGAGAACATGACCTTTCCTACAGATGGCCATATTTAGCAACCAAGAGATGAGATAGCGTTATGTGCACAGGTCAAAATCAATATCTAAGCCCTCTGGATACTGCTGTGGTTTTCAGCACTGAAGAAAACAGATCTCTAGACCCCTGAAGCTTATTTTAGTCAGACATATGTGAGCTTGGTTAGAACTGGGGGAGAAACAGCAATAATTCATGTATTAGAGCACAGAGTGTGGGAAGAGATGGGAAAGCAGAATTTTCATTTGTAAAACTATGTCCATGCTTTCCTTACATGCACACATGCACACTCAGAAGAAAACAAAACCAGGAAACAAACTCTATTTTCCTTTTACTTTGAGAGGAAGAACAAGAATAAAGATAACACATAAGTAACCAAAAGAAATCCTACTTTCTGTGGTAGCAAATAAAAAATGAACCCCAATAGACAACAATCTGCTTCCTTGTGCTTCTGATTCAAAGCAACAGCCAGTTCCAGAAGTTTTTTACTTATCTCAAAGAAGCAAAACACCCAAATAATATTTAGTGTTACTGATATTTAATACCTCTCCATCTTTTCCAATTCTAATTCCATCCCTAATATGAAATAGACTACAGAGCCACCACTTAGCTACTCAAACAAATACCCTTTGTGATCTCATCTGACTTTCTGCCTCAGATCGATACAAGTGTGCTGGATGAAGGGAGAAGAGGAGAGTAACTGATCCCTGTCTCTGGAACATGCCTCCCTTTATACACAGTGTAAGTCTCGCTCTAACAGCAGCTTTTTGAAATAATTCAGACTCTAATATATTCAATTAGCTCTCCTTCTTGGACAAAGGCTATCACCATACATTATCACTGAAAATGTAATTCAGCGTTTTAATTCTTTTAGCCTGATACAGATTGAATAGCTTATGTAGACTACTATTCTCTCTTTAACAGAATGATAAATCATGTCAGGCCTTTCAAAGCTATGAAGAAGTAGCCCTGAAATCCAGTAACACCCTTACTTATCTGTGACTATTCTGTTGCTACTCTGAACATGTGGAGAACAGAAGAGTCAACTGGAATCTTAACAGCCTCAGTAGAACCTACAGAGAAGGTCAACACTAGGCAGGGACACAGAAACACATCCTGCTCTGGAATTCTCTTTTGGTAGGGGCTATCCATCAGCAGACAGAGCAGATGTCTCTGAGCCACCAAGGTGTCTGAGCCTGGGTAAGACATGGGAAGGTAGCAGAATTAGGCTTACAGCATAGGAGAGAATTTAACCCTGAATGTCTTCCAAGGCATAAGAGCCCTGCAGTGCCTGTATGCATCAACACAGCTTGGAAAACTGAGGATTTTGGGGGAAAAGACAGCCTGCCTCTTCAAAGGGTAACATAAAAATGGCATGTGATGGGTAGCATGGAGGTTGGGTTTTTAAGGAAGAAAGATAGAAAAACTCATATTTGACTGGGAAAAAAAAGGGGGGGGGGGGGGGGAGGTGATGTGAAATAAAGCAGACAGAGAAGAGACACCCTCACTTGAACCCCCAAGAGTGTCTGAACAGAAGGTGCTTCTTTTGCCTACCTGGTTTATATCCTAGCTGTGCACTTTACCCCAGGAATCTGCTTTACACCATTTGCATTTCCCCAGAATACTCGTTCCACCTACCTGTCTGCTGAGGAGTAATTCCTGCCTGGCACAGCCCCCTGGGGCCATGCTGCAGAACAGAGGCACTTACAGAAGTCAGACAAGCAGCCCTCCTCCTCCACCACTGCTTTTCCTTCCCACTGCACTCCCCTTTTTCCCACAGCTCAGAAGGCTGCCAAGCTCCTTCTGAAGCTCCAAATACCACCTAGGAGCCACACCAAGGACCTTCCTAGCCATGCTCCAAGGGTTTCTGGCAGGTTACAGCCCCCAGCACACACCTCCCATGGGCTTTGTCCTGTTTGAAAGGGGCTTCTCACACAGGGACACCCAGCCAAGTAGACCACCTCCATCATCACACCCCAGCCCAAGGCCCATGTTCCAGCTCTCCCCTGCCCCTCCTGGGCACAATAACCCAACTGCTTGATCCTTCCCCAAAAGCCCCAGTAGTGTCACCCAGCCCACAGGGTCTCACTTATCCCTCCTCATCTACCTTCATCTCATCCAAGAGCCACAATTTGCCAACATCTCCTCTATGCCTGGATCACGCTCCATGATACACAGCTGGGTTTTTTTTTTGTTAAACATTACATAAAAAGTAGGTTATGACTACTTTAAAATTTCAATTAGCCATAGAAAATTATTCATTCATTGCTAGATTTAGCAATAAACTCACATGCAAAATACAGCATTGCCTCATTGGACAGATTCAAATAAGAGTGGTGAACTACTGTTTCAAACAGATTTCATATTACTCAGCTGTTTACAGTCTAAAAATACTTTTAAAATTACATTTTCCAGTTTGCAAAATTCATCTAACACAAAATCTTTCTTTATAGGTCCCAGTTTATTCCATAAAACTGTAAATATGATAATTTATTCCCTTGCCCCTTATTGCATGCAGTGGTAAAAAAAAAAAAAAAAAAGGGAAGTTGCATGCTTTCCAGTGTAGCTGCTTCAGTAATTCCTAAATAGCTAATTTGTATTAGCATGAGAGATTATTCCATTAACAAGGTTTAAATTAATCTATTGCAAAAGTACTGCCTCAGAGAGTTGCCAACAATTTGACCAGCAACACATTCATTTTTTCCTCTCTCAACTCTCTGTTTACTTTCCAGCTACACCACGCTCACTTAGCACTAATTATCTTCATTTACTTCTATTATTCCGTATTGAATTTTTTTCTGGGGCTTCTTTTATCATCATAAATTTTGGCCTTTCAGTGTTGTGCATCTTCTTTGCCTACATGCTAGCTTCTCCCCTATTCATTCACTTAACTGAGCACTAGATCACTTATATTGAATATATCTTTCCTAATGATTTTTTCCTATGCATTTATTTCTCCTCTAGCTCAACTAATAGAGTGATACATGGCTCTCAATTTGGTATCAGCCAACAATTGATCACAGCTCTCTGCTCAAACACATATAGCAGCTACTACTACAAACTCCCTGTTTCAGAGATTTATATGGTGGTGACATGACTGGATTCCACTCCTACCATGAGATTTCACAACAGGATCACATGTAATAAGTCAAATTTTTTTCCAATATAAATTATATCTTATGGCATTATGGATGAAAACCACAGTATAAAATTGCTCAAGCTGACACTGCAAAAATATGCTTTGGAATTCAAAGTCTTAAATTGCACTGTTCTTGGCAAAAAATGTGGAATTTTCTTTAAGCCTGGTTTTTGTTAAATTTACTGATTGATGTCTGAACACAAAAAGATAACATTATCCCCCAAAGTAGGTGGTATTCCCTTAAGTGAGGAATAATACTAATTACTGTAAAGAATTACTGACAAATGCTATTTTGATCATTCAAATTTGAAAGAGACTAACACCACATGTTTCAAGGACTGTTTAAATTTTAGACCAATATTTTCTTTTCTTACTCAGACTAAATTACAGACTAAATTGTATTCTCTTAACAATAGAAAGTTCAAGCCTAGCATTAATCAATCAGTATGAATATGGTATATTTTCTTCTGTTGAAATACTGTCAGGTCAAGAAAATAATTAGTATTTAACTGTATAATTTGTTTCCCATATATAAAAGCCAGGAGAAACATCCATAACTTTACTTTCATTTGGGTAACAACAGAAATTTCTCTACAGCTATTAATTTCTTCATTTGTTGAATTCTGCTCATGTCTGAATATGAAATGCTGTACTGTCTCTTTGAGCACAGCACTTGAGATCAGTCTCTTATATAAATATATGGCCTTGAACAAAGGCATTAATGTTTTTTCTTTCCTCTTCCATCTGTAGAATGTGGCTATTCATACTTAAGTGCCTCTTGAATTAATTGTAGTTATTAATAGTTGTATTGATTAATAGTTAATGAATTCAAATTATTTTTATGGACAAAAATATTCTCAACCATGCAGAGAGGAAACTGGAATTTCAATTATATTGAAAAATGAGAATTGAAAATATACTAATGTTCCAAACTGCAACAAACCCAAAGAATTTTGAAATTGTCTGAAAAAATTTCAAAAGTCACACTTAATTTTGTTTCAAGAAAATATTTTCTGTTATATCTTATAATGGAATAATGAAGTAAATTGCAAAACAAAAAGTTACTTCAAAATAGGAAAAAAATCCAATGCCAGAATTTTTTCAATTGAGTATCTGCTTGCCAAAAATATTGATCAACTCTGGATTGGATCATTTAAAAGATGACAAAAGATGGTTTCACTATTAATCTAGAGGTAAGTCATGGGACAGTCCCAAAACTGCCCAGAGCAAAAAAAAATCCTCAATACCTTATTATACAGTTTTTTACTTTTTCAGTGCTGCAGGTCCTGTGTCCCTTGCAAATCAATTAGTCTCCATCACAGTAATTACAGCATTCTTAATAACAAATTGACTTGTCAAATTAGTTCCTCCATGACATTCTCAGAGTCTTCAGTGCCTTTTTTTTAAACAGAGAATGACAGCAGACAGCAAAATAAGCAAGCTTCCACCTGGAACAACCCCCCTTCATTATAGGGCAGCAACAAAGCCAGGATTCTATTTCCTCCTGTTTAAAATCATGTATGGAAAACATCAGATCAGGAAAATAGCAATTCATATTCTTCATCTCATTTTATCACCACTGTTGACACTGGGCATCATTTCATCTCTGGCCATTTTTAAAAGAATATTCTTATTAGGACTTAAAAAAAAAAAAAAAAAAAAAACGGTCCTGCAGTAGCCATGGCCAGCAACTGACTCCAGTGCCATGACTCCAAGGAAATTCCCTCCAGCAAAATTAAAGTGACACACAGATAACAGTTCAGTTTGGTTATCTGCACATTGAGCAGGGCAGCCTTGCACCTGACTTAATCCAGCTGTGAAGTTATATGCTATATAATCCAGGCCAAGAGAGAGGTAAATTTAAACCAGCAAGAAAGGAAGGGAGTTGACCCACAAGGGAATGCTCTACACAACAGAAAAAAAGATAAAAGGCAAAGATATTCTGCTTTCAAGATTCCTTGGATGTGGCTTTTATTTTTTTCTTCTTTACTGAAAGGTTATCTTTCTCTCTACTGGCAGTTTTTGAAACAGTGATCAGCATCTACTGTCCCAACCCCCCTCCTGATATGCACTGTGTTATTCTGCTGGCATTGCTGGCAAAACCCCTCAGGTCCCATAAACCAGCCAAGGAGCCCTCAGTAGAAGCATGGCAATTTTCACCAGTGGGAACTCTGCTCTAATGATCCTACAACAATTTATACCAGCCAAATGTCAGAAGCCACTATGGGAAATGCAGATGAACAATCTTGAAAGGACAGCATCAAGAAAAATCGTGATTTTTTTTTTTCCTTGGGCACAATAGTAGAATAACTAAAACTAACACTGTTATACTGATTAAGGAGATTGTAGAAGAGCCAGGGGAAAACTGAAGTACCAATCAGCTTCTCATTGCTACAAGGCAACACTGAGATGGAGAACCTGCAGAAATACAAACTCACACAAGAATTTCTCTGCAGAATTGCTAGCATGAATCCAAAATCATCTGTGCTCAGTTCAAGGGCTGTCACAAACACTGGTACAGACATTTTCCTCAGGGATGGTCCTGTAGGTCACATCACCAGTCTAAAGTCAAAAAGTGTTCCTTCAGCAAAATCTTCACCAGGCTGCTTCTATCTGCCATGGGTGAGAAAAGCTTCCTTCAAAGTTTGTTGGTTTTTCTTAGTTTTTTTTTTTAATTATTATTATTGTTTCTTGCTTTGTTATTTTTTATTTATTATTTTTACTCTTTCTGTGTAAATGTCAGAAACTGACATATGGCCACTCCTCCCATCGCTTTATCAGTGTCACAGCAAAGCAATATGTGAAAGCCCTGCAGAATAATCTGCAGTCTGGGTCGTTCATATGGCAAACAAATACTTAAGGACAGGTCTCACAAGGCTTTTTTGCTTGATCTAATTTGTGTTATTTCAGACTGTAGCTTGATATAAAATGAAAACATCTCTAAGGAATTAAATATCGAATAACATCACATTTTTTCCACTGCATTTAATAGTTTGCCTACCTGTCCTCAAGTCATTGAGAAAACCACTTTAAATTTTATTAAAAATAGTGTAATTTTTAAAAAGTAATGGGGTTTGGTTTTGCCTGTATTTCACTTTTGACAGCTAGGCTGTCTTTTGCAATGGGCGTATTTTAAAGGAAGTCATAAAATTTAAAATTTACAGGGTAAAATGTAAATACGAAGCCCTGATGAGGTAGGTATGTAAATCCCTCTCCTCCTCTGCAGGTATTCAAACCCACCTGGATGCAACCTGCCCAGGGTGAATCTGCTTTAGCAGCTGGGTTGGACTAGATGATCTCCAGAGATCCCTTCCAAGCCCAGCCACCCTGTGATTCTGTATCTTACAGCTTTAGCATGTGTCACAGATAAACTCAGAGACATAACTAGCTGATGATTTTATAACATGTAACCAGAAAGCAGACTCCTGGAATACTCTAAGATTTTATTAAAAATTCATTAACTCTCTAAACTATTTAGGCAGGGAACCTTAATGTATTTACCTTAGGAATACTTTCTTGGCAGACTGATCAAAAAAAACAGGCAGTTAAAAAATACTTTTTTAACAGCAGTTAAAAAATTAGTTTTCTGGATTTGAGTGTCTAAATGTTAGTTCTTTTGCTAGACTGTGATCTACTGCCAGAGAAATGAAGAACTAAGGAAGAGTCTAGATTTCCAGATTTCTCCCTACTCTTTCAATTAATTATGGAATGACCAAACAAGCACCTTCAATTGCTTCACCTTCCTCTAAAAATACTGCTGCCAAACAATTCTGCACAGATCACCAGGTATCCACACAGTGACTTCTGGTGCTCAAAGAAGATTCAGTGAGTCACTGCCTGCCTCTTTGCCACCTGCCATAGTGTACCAGAAGCAGCTGAGAAATGTGTATTTTACTTCCCAGTTGCTCCTGTGAAGAATTGGCATTAGCAGAACTTCCCTGACTGGTCACCAGTGAAAGCAAGCACAGCCTGCCCCGACAAGCTGTCCTGACACACAGCTCAAACTATTCCTGCTAAGTCAGATGGAGCAGTTTTCCTCAGTGCTGTCCAAAGGTGCTGCTGCCTCTACCTGTCCTCCTGAACCCTGAGGGTGCAGAAAGAAGGAAAATGAACATGGATTTTTAACACCAAAAGCTACAACAGAAATTAAAGAATGAGCCTTCTGGCTAGGATTCATAAGTAAAACATCTGTGCATGCTGTGGGTGGCTATCAGAGACATAAGTACAGTAATTCAATAAATTTAAAAACATACATTTCTTCTGTCCTGCACCTGCCCCCCAAAACATCAAGTAATAATTAATGGATGGAAGTGGAAGTGGTATACTGACCTCATCAACATTCTCAAATGCATTGATGACATCATATGGCAGGCAGGAGAGCAGGTCAATCACAAACCAGGTCTTCAGGTAATTCATGCGAATCAGCTTGGGGTCAGAGATCACCTCTCCCGCCGGTCCCACAAAGGTGGTGTGGAAATTCAGCACAATGTCGACCAGAAAAATGACATCTACAATGCTGTCCACTACTAGCCATGCCACGTTGTTCTGTTTGGTTTTAAAGGAGACATTGTAAGGGACCAAAATAGCAGTGTAGAAGGTTAAAATCAAGATGATCCAGTCCCAGGTAGTCTTGAAAACACAATAATGCAAAATTATATGTGGTGGAGTCTTTGGTGCCTCTTGTTTGTACTGTGGGAGGATTTCAGAACCCAGCTGCAATACCTGTAGTCAAGAGAGATTTGAGAGGAAAAAGAAAACATGCTTAATTTTTTCACACTAGATTTTCAAGCTCAGTTCAACAGTTCATAAAAATTCATGTCTGTTAACTCCTTTTATCACCACTAAATGGTAAGCAAGCCAAGAAAAGTATTCTGTTACACAAATCAGCATCAAACTAAGAACAGTTGTTTCTTTTAATGCCATTAATTATCTTTTGACACCAAGTCTAACGTGTGGAGTGTCCAAGACAAACGGAGAAGAGAGAACCCCTTCAGCTATCTAGACAGACGAGACAGAAAAATGATGGGCAAGAATAGTCAGGAAGGCCAGGGTGAATAGAAATCGATGGCAAAACCAGGAACAACACACAGCTGAGCTGCAGTCCAGCAGCAGGAGCACTGGACCATGTATTTTTTCAACACTGGCTATTTAACTCTTCACTACACCCCGTCTGAAATAGTCTCAAACTACAATCTATCATCAATGCACAGGTCTTTCTTCCTCTTTTCTGGGCTGTGCAGGTCCAAAGACCACAGATATCTATCATTAAAACTCATAATAATAAACTCATTTTGGACTTCACCTTTTCATTCAGAGAAGTTCAGTATCTTAACTACCTGATGTTGTAGAATCATAGAAAGATAGAATCATTAAGGTTGGAAAAGACCCCTAAGATTGTTGAGTCCAGCAATTAACCCAGTACCACCATGTTCTCCAACAAACAAGTTGGAGAACTTCTCCCAGGTGCCACATCTACACACCTTTTGAACACTTCTAGTTACAGTAATGCCACCATTCCCTGGGAAATCTGTTCCAATGCTTGACAACCCTTTCAGTGAAGAAATTTTTCCTAACATCTAATCTAAATCTCCCCTGGTGCAACTTGAGGCTATTTCCTCTGGACCTGTTATTTGTTGCCTGGAGGAAAAGATGGATCTCCCCCTTGCTACAACCTCCCTTCAGGTACTTGTAGAAAAGGGGATGGTCCCCCTGAGCCTCTTTTTCTGCTGGCTAAATAATTCCAGCTCCCCCAGCTGCTCCTCATCAAGCTTGTTCTCTGAACCCTTCACTGCCTTCTTTGCCCTTCCTCGGACACGCTCCAATGCCCCAATGTCCCTCTGGCTGCAGGGGCCTCCAGACTGAAGGCAGGATTTAGGGGACCTGCCGAGGCACACTGTTGAGTTACACTGCAGTTAGGGCTGAATTCAGAAAAGCACTACTGCAGAAGATGATCTGCCAGCATGTGTTTTAAACCCTGGGCCTCAAGCTGAGCACATGCTGACACTGTTTTGCATAGTTGCAGTGTCAGTCAATGCTGCCCATTTTATGCTGCTCATTTTATGTCTCTCTCCAGTTCTGCCCACTGCTGCATAAACAGTATTATCACATATGTAATTCTTGGGAACTCAAGTTTCCTTCACATGCCTATGAAAAAGAATGTGTTTGTTTGTATGTATGGATATACATGAGGGTGAAATCAACATCAAGAACCTGTGTCCAAATCAAGAGAAGTTAAATTTTAAAGCAAATTTTACCCTGGAAGAGTTATAAATGAAAACTGAAAGGAACATGAAGGCTTCCTTGAGTGAAATGTGTTTGGTAATGCCAAACTCACAGAACCTGTGAGAAGTATTTAGGAACATGGTTCCTTTTTCACATTTATTTACACATAGTTCAGAGCAATAGGAAGCAGGGAAGGAAATTAAATGGCTGTTGCTCTCTGGGAAAAGATAAGACAACACAGCTAGAATCGAAGGATGTCTTCCGTTCATTCTCCTTATCTCAGCTTTTTTAAAGTCAGTTATTTAGATGTGGATTTTATCTCCAGGCTTCTCTGAGTGCCTTTTTTTTTTTTTT
>VZRH01002462.1:167725-198058 GCA_013397555.1 Urocynchramus pylzowi
TTTTTTTTTTTTTTTTTTTTTTTTTTGTGAACTATTGAAATTTTTTCCCAACAGTTTCAGCCAAAGGGGACAAAAGAAAATGATCAGCTACACAAGATCTACTTGGACAAAACAGTCTCAGATGAAATTCCCTGCTGCTTTGAACCTCACATAATCACTTACTCGTGTACACAACAGGAGTCAGACACTGTCAGACCACAGTTCCTCACACACGTGTAAATGGGAATGGGAATTGCAAGCCTGCTGACTTTGAGCCCAGTATGTTCTCCTGAAAAGAATTAACATGACCTGCTCTGACAGACCTGCATGTTACCACAGAGGCATTAAGAGTTGAAAAAAAATTTGATTTAAAAAAAATAAGAGGACTCTGTATTTTTGTTAGTGAGTGTGTAGAATGACAGTAAAGAGGAGAAAGGAACATTTCTCCAGCAGACCCAACCAGGACTCAGACGTGTTCACTGCAGTATTATGTAGTCCATTGATCCTGACCCTGATTCATGTAGGTTTTCCATACTACCAAAACAAAAGGGAATTGAGCTGTCCTGTGTTGAGAGAAGCTGGAAGCAGCACAAGGCACATGCAGTCTCTCTTCTCTGCAGGAGGCACTGGCCAGCCCATGCAGTCCCCAAAAGCCACCGGTGTGACTGGAAGAGGCACAAGTTGTGTGTTGAGCCCATGTGTGTACTCAGAGCATCATTCCCTTCAAGGCTTGTTTACAGTCCCAGTGACAGATGTTGGGATGTCTTTTCCCAACAAAGGCTCTAGCCCAAATCATTACTGCAAATTATCTCCTGCCCTCCCTTTTGCACACTGCAGCTGTACCTGAATCACTTGGAAAGCAATGAGTTACTATTGGCTTTTATGAGGCTCTGCATGGCCAGCAGCTCTAACACAGGATCCTAAGCCTGAAATATGCTTCACTGGGCAAGGAGAGCCCTCTGCAATACTCACTCACTGGAATAACTGATCAGCAAAACCAAGCACCTCCATCACAAAGTAACATTTTTCATTTAGTGGGGTTTCAGTTCTAATGCTGAGATTTTACTGGTGTGGGGAGACAGGATTACCCTTCAAAAGCAGCAGAAAAGCATAATTGCTTCTTCTGCAATCACAGGCCTACTACAGCTTTTTTTTTAGCCCCTGGTATTACATGAGTTAGTCCAGTATTTTAGTAACTATTCTCATCAGCATAGGAACCTCAACCATGAAAAACTGAAAAAAAAATTGCTAGCTCTTGTCAGGTGGTTCTTATCTATACATGCATAACTTACAGATTGAGAATTGCATAATGCACTCCATTTTGGTCACTGCTGCTCTCTTTGTACTCCAAGAATTTGTGGAAAATTTGCATCAACAGAACTAAATTTACTGGAAAATATACTAATGAATACCTGCATACCCAGTTAGGGGAAAAGGCAAGAACAATCTCTGGCAAAAAAAGAAGGGGCTAAATTATGGTGTCCATTATTTTGCTGTAAATTGAAAAAAGAAAAGTAAAATAAAGCCAGTGGAACTGCAAGGATGTAAAACTGAACTGAAAGCAGAAAAAACAGACTTCTAGTTCCAACTTGTTAAGACAATAAACTGCTGCTTCAGTGTTTTAAAATGTCATCACCAAATACTAAGCACTCTCTCCTTACTTGTTTGAGATTCAAGGGCTACAGCACAGGAAAATAAAAGGATTGATGACTGATTCATCTCCTTCCCTTTCTATTTAGAAAGTAAACATACTCTAAACTATCTGAATAACTAGGGACCTTATAAATAAGTCTTTTGAACTTCTGTTACCCCCCTGGAGTCTCTGGAGAATCCCTAGCAATGGTTATTTGAAGAGACCAGGGGCCATGGCTTTAGTTGGTCTCCAGCAGAAGGATGTGCACCAGCACTGTGGGCATGAATCCTGAATGGAGGGGCAGGAGACAGGCATCAAGGAATGACACAGGGATTCCAATCACTCACCAGAAGGGGAAAGCCACCTGCAGAAAGCCAGAGGTGCCTCCAGTCCTCTTTTTGGGTGGGATGGAGGTGACAAGTTCTAGCCTGGGCTCCCTCTCACTACATCACTAACACACACCTTTGTAAAACCACCCCATCTTGCTAGCACTGCTAGAGATGATTTCACAGCCTGAGGTGAAAGAAGAGCACTGCCCCAGCTCACACTATCTCTCCCAGCAAAGGCAACTTGTTTTGCACACTGGCAAAAGTCTCAGGGTGCCTGGCAGTGCCAGCCAAGAGCTTTCAAAGGCCTCAAATTCTTCGATTCACTGAAGGAAGAGAAACGCGCCTACAACAAAGCTGAACAATCTCAGAGAGCAAGCATGTGCCTTTATCATGAAACACAACAAAAGAGCTCAGCACTGCACAGAAACCATGGAGGGAGGTCCACAGAGCTTAGTGCTAAAGATCAAGCTTTTGTCAGGTCTCTGCACTGGAAGTTCCAAGAGCTCCTTGCTCCACTTTTGACGCCAAGGGCCACACTGAGTCTATTTCCTCACCATCCCTCCCCACACACACACCAGCCCTGGGTCATCTGGAGCTGCAGAGCTACAAACCCCACTCTCTCTGCACCATCCAGCAAACCCAGGTCAAGTACCTTCTGCCCTATTCCAAGGTGCTCCTGCTGCTCTCCAGCCTCTAGGGAGAGTAGTGCCAACCTGAGACAGGTTTGCTGAAGTGGTCAGGTGTGGTTACACACCCACATGAACTAACCACATTTAACTGCTTGTAAAGCTACTTCTCCTGGAGAGGGAAAAACCCAAACCCCAAGAGATTGATACAAAAGTAATCATGAAGAAAATGTACACAACTATATAAACCAATATGCCGAGCTTCCTTTCATGTGCACTGGACAATTTGATTACTACAATTTTCTGAATAATTGAAACAGCTCTGGTTTTGGAAGATTTTTCACTATTATACAGTTTTATCATAGTAAAAGAAATATTTATTTCAGAAACTTATTAATGAAAAGTATCATTTCAGTTACTTACTATTCATCAGATAATACAGCTGGATTATCTGCATTTGTTATTTGTGGTAATGATGCATGATGCTTTAATAGCTCTCTAACGCTGGATAATTTTATTCCAAGAGCAGAAACACCAAATTTCATCATGGGTTTTACAAGACTGTGTTCTTTTTTAAACACAGCGGGGATTTTTTTAATCCTATTTTATTTTACAAAATGGTGAATATATCCCAAGTCAGCAGTCATAAATTGCATCAAATGTGGTTACAATGATTTTTTATTTTTATGACTGTATGACTGGGGGGCAAAAAAAAAAGCTAACACAAACACTCACTCATTTCCAGCTTAATCTCTCTTTTTCATGTTTTCAATCACACCTATTTGCTTTCTCTCACTCTTCCTTGCTTTTGTTTTCCCAAGCACCCACACAAATCGCTCCCAAACTAAGGACTAAGCACTAAGCCTCAATATTTTGATTAGCAGTTTTAATGGCAATTATAAGTTCCTGGTAAATAATGTTTAAAAAAAAAACAAGCGGCAGCAGTTCCATTCTTAAGCAGTGCTGCTAAGCACCATTATAATTTCTCTGCTTTTATTTCTCATAACTATAATATTATTTTAAATTTTGGCAGTCTTGTTTGCCCAGAACTGCCTGGCAAAGGTGCAGAATACATCAGCTAAGACCACAGGTGCAGATGACACATTTATTGATTCAGCAGTGACCAGGAAGAACCATCCCTACAATCAGCTCCTTGGTGATTAAGCAACAGAAATGCATCAGTTACTTTACAAACTCCGATTGCAAAATGTTGTCTCACAGTTACCTAACACCCTTGTGTTAATTGCATAATTAATTTGAGTAGTTTTCATACGACTGCTATTAGAGAAGTCAGGGTAAATAAAAAGATCTATGCCTACTGGCAGAAGTCAGAGACTGAAGCTTCACAGGCACTGCTTGTATTATCCATGGCCTGTTAGTCTGTCACTAACACCTTTCTTAAACTGTTCCATAAACAATAAAAAATTGTAAGCTGTTGTGGCAGGCTCCAACACTTTGTTCTACTCAGGTTCTAGGATGCAACAGTCTCCCAAGACATTCAAATATATAAGTGATAAATAACTAAGAGCAACACAAATAACACTGCAATAAACGTGGAGCCTTCTCACACAAACAAGATTGATGTGAAATGTCATAGTGAGTAGCAAAACAAAAAGGATGACTTTTAAAATTTCAGATAGGCTACTGCAGGGATGAATTAAAAAAAAAAAAGAAAAAAATATTTGAAAATACAACAGGGAACTGTTAGAGATCCCATATTCAATATTATCAAGAAACCTTTGCAGAAGAAGCCTAGCACCCCATATATCTTCAAATAAAGAAAGGTGGTCTTGACTGTATGATTATCTGCACTCTTTTTTTTCTCTGTAGTATAGTTCTATTGACTTAAATGGAATTACAGCAGAGAAAAAAAGCTACCTAACATCACAGCTGGGGCTAATGTTCTTTGTAAAATTATGAGTGCAATATTCAGCCAGCAATTAAAGAAACTCATTTCACACACGTAAACTATGCACTTGCCCTTTATTATTTGTAATGAATCAATTGGCTGTGCCATCAAGAATATTTGCAAAGACTTGTTGAGCACATGGACTTGCAAAAAGTTTCAGTAACATAAAGTCACTGATGTCCAGACTGTTGCCAAACAGAATAACCTCAGACCCTTTGCCTTACATTTTGCTGCCTACATTTTAGCATTAACTAAAATTCAAGGGTCTAAACTAAATTTCTAACTAAACAACTAACTAAAATTCAAGAAATCTAAAGAGAAGAAAGGATTATTTTATATGTAGCCTTGAGTAGGATTAGGAGGAAAACTTCCAAATTCCAGGACACTAAAGCAACCTCAGGGTGGAGATGCATTAATCACAAGGTGTTCCTGTAGGATGGTGTCGTGTGAATGTCTGTTCCTCCTCTGTGCTAGGATGATCCATGTTATTTCTCTGCTTCCAACAGAAATTGGTTTCCCCTTCTTGAGTTCTTCTGTATTGAATACTGACTAGGTAAGATCCTGTCTGTAGGAATTTTGCCATTATACATGATAAGAAGACAGGTGATTTTTACTTTGCATAGAAACTGAGACGTATACAACAGAAGTAGCAGAGTACAGTACAACGGACTATATGGAGACCTCATGGAACCCATCAACACCTTACACCTCCAGCTGCACAGGAAGATCAAGAATTATGGTCAAGTCATAGCTGCTGCCATGGCATTCACAGCAGGAAGTGACACAGGACTGCCATGTTATACTGGCTGTGCTGTCATTAACACCATGTCAAACCTCTCCCCAGGCTGTTTTTACACCCGGGAGACCCTGCTACTGGCCCCGGAGACAGCTACAGGAAACTTGGGACAGTCTCTCCCCCTCGTGGTGAAAGCCCTCAAACCCTAAGTGCTTCAAGGGGCCTTCTCTGCCTGGAGTTTATCTCAAAACTTTGAGAGGCTACTTAAATCACAAGGTTTCACTTTTGTAATCTCCCTGCAGTGCTGCTTGTGGCATCTTACAACTGTTCTGTCCATAAAAGCAGCAACTTAAACTGAGGAATTAACCAGTCGGTGATGCAGGGTTGGGATCCCACTGAAAAGTAACTAGACATAAATTAATTCAGAGAATAACCATGCCATGGATTCTCCAGGATTTCCTTGTGTACTAGACTGAGTTTTTCCCACCTCAGTTTAACATAAGTAGATAGTCCAAGATCCTACTCTTATTAAGATCCTCAGAAGAATGGAAACTAAGCAAGAAAGTATTGTTTTAATAACACCTTTCTAAGACTTTGCTAAGATATGGAACACAACACTGCAATTAGGCTACATGAAGTCTTTGGGACACCTGTTTTCATTCTGCTGTCATAGTACACATTTCACAGCACATGTACCAGATTCCCGGGGCAGGGAGGACTGACAGTTCTTGGCTCATGCAGAGATGACATACCCACAAAGGCTAAAAACACTTCTTTACAGCCTCCTGGGGAAAGAAAAAATTACCTCAGCAAGTCTTGAGTGCTTGTGAACGTTCTCTCCTTTCTGCACGCTGGGAGCAAGCTGCTGCAGCACTCCTCGGCTGCTCGTCAGGGCACGGGTCAAGCGGGCAAACTTCCCCCAACCTTGAGAAAACATGCAAGATTAGACACACATCACCAAAAAAAGCTGCAGGGGTACCTCATAAAACCTCTTATTACTAAAGGGAGAAAAAGTTGTTAAAACAGAGCAATCTGCTTTAATACTGACCAGAAGGGAGTATAATTTAGCCAAGTAGCAGATAAAAGCAAGTCAGAAAACAGGTGTCAGCGTGGTACAGTAATAAAACCCATGACTGTCATGACTTTGTATTCAATGATTCTGCAAAAGTACTGCCACATGAACTGCATATTTTGCAAGGATAAATGTCCACTATACAATAATCTCATATTAAATCTAATGATCAGATTTGGATCTCACAGCACTGCAGAAGACACTCCAGACTAATCAAGATGGAAGGCTAGAGTCATGCACAATGAAAATTACATTTGTCTGTAACAGAAGCGAATCTAGCCTTAGATGCATCAAGCAGAGATCTGGAATAAGCAGAGAAATATACATAAGATAATAAAAAGCAGATCAGAAAAGCAAAACAAAATCATTAATTTTATTCTCTCTAAACAAAAGGGAGAATATACTAATAGATTTTCTCGAACTCAAATTAAACATTTAGCAGCTTCTGGCAGAGAAGTCATATGCTGAATTTTAATTCTGAATATTTTTTACAGTGATTTCTTATCCCTCAAAAAAATATCCCTCAAAATAGAAGACCTTCAATGACAGCCACAAGAGCTAGCTACAACTATAATCTTTACGAGCAGTACTTTGCTATAACAGATAGGCAGAGTATACATCTGGATATTTTTGGTATACTGAACGGAAAGTATCAGAGCATTTAGTCTCAATCTTGAAAAATGCTAGCACCACCTGGGAGCTCTTGAGCTCCTACTCCAACTAAGGATGCTCAGCACTTTGAAGATTCAGTTTATAATGAGAACCTGGCTCTGGAAAACGTTGCCTACACAGCTTTCTTTGTGGACCCCTTTTAGGTACTGGAAGGTGCTCTAAGGGGTCCTTGGAGTCCTCCTTGTGAGCACACACAACTTTCCCAGTCTGTCTGCACAGCAGAGATGCTCCAGGCCTCTGAACATCTTTGTGACCCTCCTCTGAACTCTCTCAACAGGTCCTTCTTGCGCTGGGGTCTCGGAGCTGAGTGCAGTACTCCACCTGTGGTCACACAAGATTGGAGCAGAGCGGCAAAATCCTTCTCCTTGACTGCTGGCCGTGCTACTTTTGACACATCCCAGGATACAGCAGGCTTTATGAGCTTCAAGAGCATCTCGCCCAGTCATGTCCAGCCTCTCGCCCGAGCCAGGAGCGGGGCTTGGCAATCCCGCGGGGGATGTGCCCCAAGGGGATCCAGACGGGCGCTCTCCGGGCCGGGAGGCAGCGGCGGCGGGACGGGCGCTCCGGCGCTGGCCGTGGTGCTGAAGCGCAGCGAACGGGACTCGCGGGCAAACGCCAGCCCCGGCGGGAAACGGAACACACCACGGAGCTCCAGCTTGGCCCGGGAACTCGAAACCTGCCTCCCCTGCCACACCAAAATGTTTCTAATAGATAACATAATGTTTCTAGACAGATAACGCAGGCAGCTCCTTTTACTAACTCGAACAGGATTGATGGGGAGGGCATTCTCCTGGAAGATGCGAAACTTGGTTCAAAACCTGAGGGCAAACTTTCAGTGTGCATTTTCTTCCAAACGTTGTTCTAAGATTTGGGCTATTTGGACATGCACAGAGAGAGGATGGAAAGGAAGCACCTCACTTGAGCTTTCTTGCACAAAAGCACTGCCAGACAACTCTGTGGTGATTTGTGGCTACGAATGCTGAGCACCTTCAGGTGTCCCCCCTTCTTCCCAGGAGACATCTCCTTTTGAAAGGCACAGCTTAACCCATTCCTCTCTCCTCAGCATCCCCTGCAAACATCTCCTCTGCCCTACGTGCTGAACATCTCCCTTGTGGGTGCCTAAATGACTCACAAAAGAACTGTTTCCACAAACATTAGATCTTACCCTCTACTCCAAACTCTGATCTGAAAGCAATATAGCTGTTCCAGGCAAGAGATTGTGTCACTTTTCAGCTTGGCTTTTCAGAGCAGTGTGGACACAAATTGGGAGTACATACCCTAATTCTCTCCAAACACAGGGTACCACACTTGGGAGGCCAGCTTGGAGACACTCCCACCACCATGCCATGGTATGCCTAAAACCAGGCACCAAATCCATGTGCAACGTGTAAGAATTTCATCTTTAGAACACAACACCCTCCTCCTTGTATTGCCTTTTGGAGTTCTTTTTTTTTCCAAAAGAAAAAGATAGAAATGTGTCAACTCCAACATACAGTTAGACCTGCAGATTGCGGCATAGGAAGAAGAAAATAAAAATTAAATAGAATGCCAGTACTAAATGTTTTGAATCATAACATCTCCAGTAACGCCTGAAAAGACAACAGTACCTGTTGAATTTATTGCAATTTTTCCTCCAGAACCCTAAGGACAGACACAGCCAACAGCAGGTCAGTTATCTATCCAACAAAGACAGGTTTAATGGACTTAAACCATAGGACTGAACACAAACACTAAATTTAAAGGGTCATGGAGCTTTCCAAGATGAGGAACTAAGTTTCAAAATGGTGTAAGAATATATTTATGTCAGTCCTGCCAAAACAGAGGGACCAGATGACATGGATTAGGAGTTCTCTTTCAACACAAACAGTTGGTATAGCCCTACATCCATTGTTTTCCTCTAGAAGCAGAGAAAATATAAATTAAGATTTTAAATTAAATTTTAAATCTAATGATCCTAGGTGGTTCTAATACAGGCATATATAATCCTCAAACAAAATAAGCTCACATAGAAGAGAAGACAGCTTGAAATTCAGGAGCCAAACATAAAGCTGGATACCACCCCATGGCAGTGCTTGCCTGTGCCCCTGTCTTTGATTTTAACCATTTTTATCATTGTTTGGTCTCTTTTTTCAGCTTTGCAGGAAATATCATGCACAGACAAAGCAATGCAACGACATTAAAACATTTCCAGCTTCAAAAGAATGGAAAGCCTTCAAGATTAACAGCACTGATTTCAGCGCTCCTGCATTCCACAATGTTCTTTCACTTTTCCACCATTTCTTTGCAAAAAGGTGAATAGAAATTGCTTCTGATAACACCCAAGACAAGATGATTACAAAAGCTATCCCCTGAGAGTTGTTTCATGTGGAAATATGGCATTGAAATATACTTTTGTGCTGTGGCATCAAAACTTTTCTTCTTTAAAGCATGAAGTTTCATTTAACAATGGCCTTAAGCTGAATTTTCTGTATTTTTAAGTAAGTTGATACTCAAGCACAAAGCACTTATTATTTATTTGTAGGTAGCTATTTGTTTCCTACCACTCTTCTCAATTCATTCCTGATAACTCAAGAATTCAGACATTGGGAGCTGTGGCAGTTACAGAACCCTTGTTACCACGCTGCTGATCCATGACTTACACAATTCCTAGAGTCAGAACAAGAAGCCATTGTCTGCTAGAGAACAAGCTTGTTTGTTCACAGGTCTGTTGTTCACACAACTGTATAAATGTGAATAAATCAAGATTCCAGCAGTTCTTGCCTCCACTCAAGCCACCTTTGTATTCCCACACATGAAAGATCCTTGCTAACATCCATCCAGCTTCTCTGCAGTGCTCCTTCTCTTTGAAACCTCATGACTAAAACAGTATTATTTTTCCATCTGGACTGGGAAAGCATACTGAAGTTCTTAATATACTCACTACTTCCCCTTCATTTGTTTCCTCTTTTTAAGAAAACATTTCATCCAGATGAAAGCAGAGTATATCTTAATCAAAATATTTCAAACACAGGCTCTGTTCATATAAATACATATTTAAAAACAGAACCAAAAATCCCCCCAAAAAAACTCCAGAAACAAAAAGGGAAAAAAAAAAGAGGAAACGTGAATTTTCCCCTGAATTAAGATGAAGGAGACAAACAAAATATTTTTTGTGTCTGTACTCCTGCTTGTTATGCAAAGGACAGCTTAGCTGGAACATGAAATAAAGCATCTTCTGCAAAGGAGATGGCAACTGATGATTGCTACAACACACAGAAGGCTACATCATCTTGGAGGATAACAACCATTCACTTCTTGATTCAGTGATGCTGAATTTGACCACCTCTCTGTATAAAAATGAAGTTTCAAAAGCAAAAATTAGGATCCAAAGCTTAGTTTTCAAGCTCTCATGAGACAGCATAGATGCTTCTGGATATGTTCAGCTTGTATTCATACATTCAAAACCTGTTCAGGCAAACTTCTTACAAGCTACTCAGAGTGCAAGCACAGTTTCTATTTGTCTGCATAAATAATTGTTTTGCATAAAGTGATGCACTCCACTTTGTACACTATTCTCAGGCATCTCATACTTGGTGTGTTCGATCTCAAACCAGGAGAGACATACACAGACAAAATGCATTAATTCCAAATACAGTATAAACTTTAAAATTCAGCTAAGAAGGTGACCTAGCACTTGACAAGCCAAACTTAGCTATGCTATAGCTTGATTTTGCCTTATTTTATTCATGTAAACCTCTTTAACATTTCCCTGATTTTTTTTTCCAAGGGGCAAGCAAAGGGGAAAAAGTGGAAAGAGGTTGATTAAAAAAAATTATCAACATCACTGACAGTATTTTTAAGCGGTTTTATTTAGAACGCACTATTTTTAAAGCTGCTGCATTTACAAGCAAGATTACTTACCTTCCATGGAAATCATAAAATAAACACTTCTAAATTATCTGAATCAATTAAAAAAGGCTACAATGAGAAGTCTACTTTTTATGTGACTTTCTTGTTTCATCTATTCCAATGTCTGACATTATTAATCAATAAAAAGAAAAAAAAAAAACAAGCATGAAAAATGGTACTGGGACCTTCTATCCCTCTGAGTCACCTCCAGGTGAAAGATGCCTATTCATCTTTGTATAGTCAAACACCTGCCATTACAGCTCTACACTTTTCACTCAAGGAGCTGCATCATTTGCAGCTGAACAATCAGGCTTGAAATTGCCAGCAGGTGATAGAAAACCAAGATATACCACAGCTAAGCAGGCTTAGCCTGACAGATTAGCTGCTCTTTATGTAGTACAAGAACATGATCGATTTAATGTTTTCCTTTACATAGACACACAGGCATTGATTTTGAAAATCTTAAATGCTTTAAACTATAACGTCCTGCAACTGTGCAAACAGCACATTTTATTAACATATCTGCATCTACAGGCAACCTATTACATATTAAGCACTCATAAACATAGGAAATTGATTACACATACAAACACAGTAAAAGGAAAGTACTTGCTACACTGAAGGTGAAAGAAGGAAAAAGAATTGATTTAGCAATCAGTTTTCAGTTCACAGTTTTAGTTTTTCAGATGGAGAGTTCATTTGGGTTGAGAATATGAGAAGCATTCCTAAGAAAATTGCCCTCTTTCAAAGTTACAAAGTTCCTGTGCAACATTTCATACAGCACAAAGAATATACCCTCCTCAAAGCTCATGTGTGTTAACGATTCTCAGAACAATCTAGTACAATTTTACCTTTTTTACATCTTCCAAAACAATTTTTCCACTCTCTGAATCCCAGAGCCTGCTACAGATGATTATCTAACACTTCATACCTGCCTTTTCTTCTCCCTCTCACAGTATACAATTGCACAATGAGATCTAACATTAAAGACATGGAAACAAATGTAAAATTCTGTTTGACAAATCAGCTCCTCTAAGAAGTTGCTCATCTAGCCATCAAGTGATTAATACAATATCACACAACAAAATTCCTACAGCAGGTATATTATGGAAGAAAAAGGGATAAATTAAGGATGAAAACAAAAAGTGCAGTTCCATTTATATCAAGATTGATATGTGCATAAAGTGACAGAGAACTCTTTACTGGCATGAAACTTCTGCAGCTTTATTAATTTTAGGAGATCCAGAAATAATATTTGGAAGACTGATTTAGTGCACAAGGCCTTCTGTACATAAAGACATAGCACTCAGGGAAAGAGCAAAGAGCTGTGAATCAGTGGCCTCTAAATAATACATTCAGTTCTGTTTGCAAACTCTGTTAGTCACTTTGCCAGTTTCCATGGGCCAGAGGGAGAAATTCTGCTTATCATCAACTCCTCTGCAAGTCCAAGCATTTATGTGTAGGTTTAGTGCCTACACTGCTGTAGATGTGCAACCACTGAGAATCACCATGCTCACTGCAAGAACAGCATCATTTCAAGATACAAAGGAGATTTTAAAAGAAAAACTAAATTAGCATTCCCTTTCTTCAACATACTTGTATTGAAAAAAAAAAGTTAGTGTTTCTTTGTGTTGCAAGTGAAGGACAAACTGCCTATCTCTAGCACATTGGGGAGCCCCTGTGAAAGCAAAAGGACACAGCTACCACTCCTGACTGAAAGTCCTGCTTATCAACTGACTAAATGAAGCAAGGGCCTTCACTACCAGCAAATAAATGAGAGCCAGCTTTACTGCATCATGCTTATTTATCTGTGCTGTCACTCCTCATCAGTATACAGTGAGCACCATTAGGCAGGGGAAAAATAGACCCAAACTTTCTGACAAGCTAAGATTTTTAGTTTTATTACAGCAATAGGGAACCAAACAAATAGCATTAACAGGAGAAAAAAATTACCCACATAGACTGAAAGAGGGTATGTTTGTCAAGGTTGTACTTCCTTTTTCATCGTAACAGGTGTTTCCACTTTGAGAAACTATGTTTTTAAAGAAAAACATTTTGAGAACAAATGTAAATCAGTTCATCTTCACAGTAAGTTTCCTGTTTAATTTAATACTACAAATATTATTAAATACTACAAAAATGCAAACAACAGGAGAACTTACATCCTTTTTTACCCCAGAGGATGCAAGTCTCTGTAATCCTCCGTAGGGTACAAAAGGTCTATTTCTGATGGGATCTGAACCTGAGTGAAAGTTTATGCTGCTGTCACAGCTGAGTTTGCTTCCAGGTTCCCAGGCTGTAGCTCAGCAAAGGGTTAAGAGCAGAACACTGCGGTGCTACTTCACTCACCAGGACAGCTTAAACCTGATTCCACTTCAGATAACTGGAATTTCTTCACATAGGCTAAAGGAAACTAGAACAGGACTTTAACATAAGAAATCCCATCATAATGACAAGTAACATCGAGTCAGGCAGAATTTAATTATTCTGATCTTTGCTAGACTCAGCCAGGGTTGATTCCTCAGTTTTTGATACAGTTTCACACACAATTTGTACAGGGCTGTTGAGCAACACTGTGAATCCTTGAGGGCTATGCTGGAGAGTGGGTTAACAGCGTATTTTAAAGGAAGAACAGTACCTATTTACTATGTAAACTGGGCTTTCTGAAGCACTTGAGGCTTTCATTAGCAATGACCCTTTCCAGTGCAGGCCAGAACAATTTTACTAAGGAAATCAGCAACCATTTCTTGCACAAATGCCATCCCCAGTGGCACAGCTACAAGCTATTTTAACATGTAATTCTTTGGCTTGGGTATTTAAAGGACTTCAGCTCTTTCAAGACCAGGGCAAACAAACAAAAGCAGCATAAATATATAATTGTGAAAAAGACCAACCTTTACATGAATCATCCTCAATGGGCTGCTTGAAAGCCGTTATGTCATTGAAAGTGCAAAGAAATAAAACCACTTTATCCTGCTCATTTCGAATTGGAGCAATTTTCACAAAGAACCAGACAGGTGTTCCTGGAAACAAACACATCAAAGAGTTGGTCAATGGCAGGCAGAACAGTAAATGTGCCAGTTCAGATGTTTATGTCTCAAATCAGCCATCTGTAAAAGTTACTTTAATGTTGGATATTTTTACAAACACCTATTTGTGTTTGTAAAAAAATAACAAAGCAGCTGATAAGTCTGTTATTTAAGTTCTCTGCTCTGTATCTTAGCTTTTTCATCTTCCAGGAATCACCCTATTTCTGAACTTCACCTACAAAGTTAACACTTGAACTTAAGAACTGCTTTGTGATCTCCTGAAAGAAGAGTCCCATGTATGTGCAAAGGCTGCACACAACAGTGTCTTGCTGGTCCTTGCAGGATTTGAGAATAGCTGTGCCTAGGACATGAGCATAACACAGAGTCTCATCTCAGGAATATGACCATTTGGTCGACTTTATAATTCCCTGCCAACAAAGAATGCCCTAAAAAGACCATGCCCTAGCTACTGTAGAAGCCTATGTCTAGCTTCAGAGCTGAACTCCAGGAGCTCTGGCCCAGCCTGCAAATCCCCCCATGCAAAGGAAACCCTTCACAAGCTGCTTTCCAGCTTGCCTTGGCCTGAGCCTGCTCCAATCACTCCAGTGTGAAGCAAGATTGCACTGACTTCAGGAGAGAACAAGCCATTAGGACAAGAACACATGAAGCTGTGGATGGGATCAAGTTGTACTGCATAGAACTGCACCTTTCTAATTACTGCAGCAGATGAACTGCTAATTAAAACTGCTTGAGAGATTAAAATCTGCACATCACAGAAAAAGATGGTCCCCAAATACGACCCTTCAGATGCTGCTGCTGCCATTTCTCCGTGACCTCTACCCACGCAGATCACCTTGAGGAGACAATCTGTCAGTCAGCCCTGCCTTTCCACATTTCTGGCAGTTCTCCTGAGACTGCTGAGAAGACCCTAGTGATACCAAGGAAGTTCCATATAACAAGGCAGTGTCTACCACTCATTTCACAGGACTCACCACTGAGTCCTGTGACTCACACTGATTTTAGTGATACTTGAGTATAAGCTGATTGGAGGGCTCAGAACAAAGCACTTGGCTCCTGTATGCATTAACATGACCTCCCTGAAGGCTCCATTTTTAAGTCTGCAGTCTTAACTTTAGACATAAAAAGATGACTTCTCCAACTCTGAGGCACATCACAGTAGGGACACTCCAGACCTCAGCCTTCAGGGAGTTTGTACATGGGTTTTCAGACTGTCCCTACACCCTTAGAGATGATGAAAACGACTCACTTTGCAAGCACAAGAAATAAGAGACAGAGGATTCAGGCTTGCTTGCTGTGAGCAACATTTTTTTTATGTGTCCCTTTTGAGATTTGTTTGGAGAGAAGGGTCTACATATCAGGGGCCAAAATAAGATCAGGATCAGCAGGAGCTTGACCCTCTGGGAAAGCCAGAATAAAGAGCAGCACACAATCTTTGTCACTCATGTGGAAAAGACTATTTTAGACAGAGTGATCTTAGAAGACTATTCCTTTTCTTTCTCAGTCACAGGACCCTTCTCTGTGCTAGTGATCGGATTCTCTTTCACCTGAATTGCTCAGTATTTTAACATGAGTGCGACATGGTATATTTCATGCAACAGTTTTTAGTAACAAGGGCAACTTGTTTTTCCTGGCTGTCAAAGGGTCACAAGAAAACCTCAGGTATCTTGCAAGCTGCTGTCCAAAAAAGGAAGCAAAGGCAGTTTTTTTCCCACCTACATTAATATAAGAGACATTGTTGTTACCAGTGCCTCACCTGGCTGTTTCCCAGCCTCAGCACTGAGCAATCTTTTCTGGCTACAGAAAGGTAGGGCATCTCCAAAACCCATGGACAGCTTCCATAAACCAAGTTCAATTCCTAAGGCTCCCACTGTGCCTGCATAACACACAAGCACTTTCAAACTCTGGCTGAGATTCCATGCCATATGTACAGCCACTTCTATAAACAGCAGGGTCTATGATGCATGGAGGCCTCTGCTCAAAAAGCAGAGAAATCCAGATGGAATCACTGGTGGCCATTTCTGAAATATGCCTGCATGGCAGAAAGTATTCAAGGGTCAATATACTTTTTTTTTTTTAAAGAGTTAACATTCCTGAACAACTCCCTCCAAAAAAGTATGAACAAACAAACATGCTAAGTGTGAAAAAAGATTCAGCAAAGTAACCGTGCCAGTAAAATCATCACTAACTTGCTAATGAGCTTAGAAGACACTGCCACAAAGCAGCCAACAGCAATTTTCTAGACAGCAACACCCTTTACACTACCCTTTCTCAAGAGTTCCTAAAATTGCCTATCTCAATTTCTTCTTGCCTACTTGTTTTTCCCAACTTCACATGTGAACTATTCTGAGGCTGATCAAATCTGTATCCTGTTTTTACAGAGACTCCTTGGTGACTAACTGCTTTTCATTTTACCCACTTCAACACCCTTCACTAACACTGCAACTTTTTAATCAGCCAGGATCTCCATCAACAGCCTTGCTTTTTGATCTTTATCTAAGTGCACTTTTTTTGATTAGGGATTTTTTTCCCCTCCCCAAACAACTGTATTGTTCTACTACTTCAAGCTGCAGCCATTCTGCTACAGGCTGCTCACAATATTAACCTTCATAGCATTGAGGCTGAATTACACACTCAGTTTCTTCTCTGCCTCTCATAGCTATAAAAAATTACTACTGTGCTTTTGAAGATGCTGTACTCAACACAGAAAGGATGCAATTCACCCCCTATTCTGGCTATTTTGCATGATGTCACCTTCCCTTTATGGTTATGCTATAGTATGTTGTTGCAAGATTTTCCTAACATGTTCTGAATGCAGAAAGAAGACTTTTCCCAATAACCTGTCGAAAGCTGCTGCAGGGCAAGAAGCTTTTATCAGCAGGGTTTTTACTTTCTGACTCCCTTGACTCCCACTCATGTGTTGCATTATTTATAGGAAGAAGGAAGACAAAATACTTTTTTACCTAGAACCGAGTGTATAACTTATACACCCCACAAGCTAAAAGAAAGAACCAGATGTTCTTGACATCTAAAGATGACCAGATGTTCTTGACAGCTAAAAGCAGGCGTGTTTGATGAAATGCACTATTTGGGTACCCTTGTAATTTCCAGAGTGCCACCATCAGAGCGAAATGCAAAATCAAGGTGGCACGCAGGGCCTGCAGAAATCATCTTTGGGATCTATACCATAACACTACAAAGACACAAATAAGTAGATGGAAAATTCTGTATCTGCCTCCACAACATTGTATTTTCCCTGCAGTGCGTTCCCTAATATCTTGTCAGTGTTTCTTGTGAATAGGAGACAAGTGAATATAAAAATACAGTCATGAGGTGAGTGCTCACAGTGCTGGGTTACATGGGCTTTCCACAGTGCTCTGCAACCAGGAGCTCATTCACAGCAGAACTGGGCTCAGAAACGTGGGAACACACCAAATGGCTCAGCCAAGAAGTGGCCAGGCTCAGCTTTTGTGCTGCATACCGGTTTAATTATCAGAAGAATTTTACTTCTTAAACAGTTTATTTAACTATTAAACAGGAAAGCTTAAAGTATAAACTACTTATAAATCAGGTCGGAAACCAGAATTTCAACGTCCTACAGGCAGCCCTCATGCTCTTGGTGTCAAAACCAATATCCCTGCTCAGCCAGACAACCATGACTAGCAAGAGGCACAAAAAAGGCCATTTTAATGAAAAATGTGATTTTCAGATTCAGCCTGTGGTTATTCAGGCAGTGAAACTGCAGCATGTTCCAGAGTTCTCACAGCAAAACAAGAGTAACTTCCCAGTCTGCAATGATGCACAGCCACACAGAAAGTGTTTACCAGTGTTTCCAACAATACATCTACTTCCATTTACATTTTGTCTTTAGTCCTGGCAACCTCTCTCCCTGCTAAAGTTCAGTGATAATACCAGTGCACAAACAAAAAAGTAAACACTCATGAGCTGCATTGGCTTCTGTTAGATTTGGAATCAGCAGTGAGAGAATCCAGCATTTGTCTAGTGGCATAGCACCAATCATGCTAGGAAAGGGAATGCCCCTTCAAAGCTGCAGGACAAGCAGTGTGGAAAGCTGAGAAGAAATGAAAATCTACAATGAATGCCCGACAGCAGCCATAGGACCAGCCTGGCTCGTGGTACCAAAGTTACATAGCCAATCCAGAATTAACAGGTGCAGCTCTTGATAGGCTTTCATGGCTTAAGCACAGTACTTATGGTGTTGCCTTAAAGCAAAGACAATTTTAAGGGCTGTTATTCAAGTCCCAAGTCTTCTCCACACTAACACACTCTAAATGTCTGCATTTCTTTCAATTTCCCATCTGAAAGACAAATATCTCTTCTCTATTCTTTTTTCCAGTCCTGTGTCTTTCAACAATGATATGTTCAGCTTCTTGCTGGGCAGGAATATCAGCATTTCACATGCTATTTAATTTTGGTTGAAGTCTCTCAGAAATTCTTACATCATCAGAGTGAAAGAGATTTTAAAGGTCTATTCCAGCTTCTCCACAAGCATATGCTTGAACTCTCCTAAGTTTTCCCTCCCGCCAAACAAAAATAGGCTATATGAAAATCAAAACCACTGTTTAAATGTGCTGTTTGCCACTTTGAGCCATTTAACCAAAGAGGCCAACTGTTTTTTAAAACTGGAATGCACAATTTTTCTTTCCACTAATTAAACCAAAATTAATTTTAAAATACAATAAAAAAAATGTTTTGACAATTCAGCTGACATTTACACTGCCATTAATGAATGGGGCAAGTTTCCTCTAAGCAGCACAACCTTTGCATTACTTGATAATGTCTCAGTCAAACAGTCATCAGACACCTATTGTCCTGAAGGGAAACAGTCTAGCAGTATGGAAATAGAAATGTGCTCTTTTTCCACCAATTCCTACATGCAGCAATGCAGATAGCAAGAATTAAGTTATATTAACAGCATGGCTGACCATTACAGCCACACCTTTTAGAGTTTCACTTCTTCCCAAGTACTCAGTATGAGATTGTTTTTCTCTATCCCACACTAACTAGCCAACTAGCTAGTTGTCTAACTAGCCAACCAGCTGATGAGGTGTGATCAGAGAGAGTTTGGCAAGCCATTATATTCACACAGATTTTAACCAGGTGTTCAGAGAAGCCCATGATATTTGACCATGCAAGACAAAGTACAGAAGTCTTCCCATAGACTCTAGCTTTGAGCAGAGAGTGTGTACCAAATGAGAACAGACCAACTCAGCCTGCAGCTCACCACTCTTTTAAAGAGTAACCTTTAAAATACACTCCCACCACTTTTAAAGATGTTACCTTTGTGTCTTCTCTATCTGGTGCTGGGATGCTGTGGCACCTAATGCTTCTAAAGGTCAGATCTTTACATGCTGAGATAAGAAAAATCAATTTTAGTCCCCAAAGGTGGAATTGCTGTTCCCAAGGGTTATCCTGTGACACTGAAGCAGCACAGTAGAAAACAAGGTTCAGCACACAGTCTTGTGCTGCAGTAGTGCTGGCACGGTTCACCCGATTGTGAGCTCTCTGAAGAGCAGAACATGAGTATAAAGAAGGCACAGTCAAGTTTTGAGATCTTCTTTCCATTTGCCACAGGAAAAATACTTAAGGATTACTACTGGGAATTCTGCACATATTTGTGGAGATGACAGCAGGTCTTGCTTGCCGAAACATTTGAAGTTGACAAGATCAATGGGAATTACCAGTTTTATGAGTCCAAAATATTTAATTTGACCTTGCTTAAGGTAATTGAACTCACACAGATGGATTTCACAGGAGATGCAGGTGTGCATACTGCTTGACAAATAATGGAGCTACACTGCAGTGAGAGGTTGAGGAGGATACCTGTCACTTGACTCCAACACCCTCATTCTTTCCTGCTTCTGTTCCTGTGCTACAATATGAGTTAGCAAAGCTTTCCATCTGGAGTCACTACAGGCACAGCACACACAAGTATAAATGGCTTGAACCAGTAACAGTTATGAGAAACTCTTTAGTGGTGGGCAATCACAGGCCTACCACCCTGAAGTGAAATTTGCTGCCCATAAATTAGGATGGAGTTGTTTGCTTTTGAACCTCTATAGAAAGCACTGGTCCCAAAGAGAAATGCAAGTAGAATCTACCAAATCACTGTTTTAGGCTGATTTGTCATTCTCTAATATCTGAAGGCTTTCTAATACATGGGGAGAAGAAGGGAGAAGGAAGGAGAGGAGAAGATGATGCACATGTTAAAATGAAAATTTTAAAAATCAAACAATGAAATTTAAAAACCACACACAAATATTCATGCTATTAAATTTGTTAAATGTTCAAGCACCCAGCAAACAGGGAAGTGAAGCCCAGAACAAATTCAAAGTGCATCCCAGCCTTTGGGACTCTCACCATAATATGTCTACTTAGCAAAGAGCTACTGCTTTACCAAACTGCACTGCAATGTGCAAAGTAGTCACCTACAGCCAAGCCAGCATTCTGGCAAGCATTCTGCTGGTCCTATCAGTAAAGAACTTCTGAGACAAAAAAAAAAGGTGTCTTAACACTCTCTCTGCAGCACAGCTGCAGACCATAAGCAATGGGAATGCCTCTACTCAGACAGGGGACACTTGAAGACTCTTTCTAACTCTTGATGCACTTCACCTTTGATGAGTTCACCCCACTTCAAATATTCTCCCACTAAAGTAGGTCAAGTACTGCATAGAAAAGGGGGTTAGATTTCATCATGGACATCACCTCTTCAGGGGCAGATAGAAGCAAGTGAATTTTGTATTCTTACAAAAATTTACTTCATGAATAATGAAAGCAAGTGCATATAGAACAAGCCAGCTTTTGCACTGCTTGTATGCCAGGCCTATATTGTAGATGAAAAACAAGACAAAGAAAATCCAAGTTTAATTTACTCAGCCATTTTTAACTCATGAGGCTTTTACCATAAAGCGTAAAAACTTAACAAATGGCTGTCAAAGTCTCATAAGAAGTTAGATGTTTAAAACACATCAATTCAGGTAAGGTAAGATATGACTAACATTATTTTCTAATGCACAAGCTGTACCCTTCCTTGGAATAAGTTAATTTATCTCCACTGACTTCAGATTTAGTAATGTTTTAATTTTCCCATATTAAAATAAACAATTCTTCCAGCATCACTGGGCGCTCACATCTAATTAAACAACAGAACTGAAGCTCTCATGTGAAATTACTGTCAGTCTTTGTTGTCATTTTGCAGTCCTGATTAAAGAAAGTTTTCACTTTGTCTCCTTCCAGGTATGACAATGAATCCCCACTGAATGCAACTGGATGGCATCAAAGCAACAATGACAAAAATCTGGTGGCTATGCACCTGTTTGCTCTAATTGCTTCCAATTATCCTGAAGAAGCTCTGAATTTCTGGGAAGCAATTCTTCCAGAGAATAACAATGATTTTTACATATCTGCTAAGTTATCAAGGGCCTAGCCCAAGGAATCATCAAATCTCTGTCATATCTTAATTTCAAGTTCTGAAAACAGGGAGCATAGTTACTTTTGGATGTGGGGAGGACTGGACAAAGCAAGGGTAGAAGAAGCATCCATAAATGCAAACATGATGATGGCAGGAAATTGTATGTTGTTTCTAGAGTTAATACTGTGAACTGCAATGAAGTTAGTGGATATACTGTACCTATCAACAGCTGGATGGGGTATTCTTATCAGGCAACCAAGTAAATACTAGCCCTGAGTCACCACCATGGAGAGTGCCATGTCAAAAAAAAAACAGCCTATCACTTCTAAAAGCATCATTAAATGTCTCAATCTGCTTTAACATGTAAAACCAGGGAATAATTGTTACTCAGAGAAAGAAAAAAATAGCTGCTGCTCCCAAAAGTACAAGATTGACTTGCACTACAGACATCATTATTAACTCAAAACTCCTATTTTGTTTTCCTTTGTTCCTCCAAAAGGATAGAGACTGTACTGTTAAAACAGCCAGAATTACATTAAATGTGCAGGCTGTGGAAAATGTACCAATTATCCAACAACGCAAAACTGGGGAAAAAAATTGCTATTTGTCATGTCTGTTAGTTTATAAAGAGGCAGCAGACAGGTAAAGAACAAGAAAAATCTATTTTCCTGGCTAATTTGAAAAAGAAAAATAGAATGAGGAAAGAACAGAGAGACCAAACAGAAGAAACAAAGAGCAGGAAAAAAGATGTCTAACAAAATTCAGGGTCCTTTCCCAAGCTTTCAAACTGAGAGCAGGTTAGAACCAATCAGGTTCATTATCTGAACCATTGCCATAGTTGCAGGCAGAGGTAAAGTGACCACAAAGGAAAGGCCACTTAGCAGTCTGGGTGCTAAGAGACTGGTAAATAGGACAGTGTTTTTCTGTGATGTGGCTTATATTGAGAAAAAGTTCCAGGATGTCCCCTTTTTGAAATTTTTCAGTTAAAACTCTCTAGTGTTAATAGTCAATCTCTGTAACAGTAGTTAATGTATCTCTAAAGCTGCAAATCTAACAAACATTAGGTGCTCTGCAGTTTGTTAAACTTGAAAGCAAGCTCTGTGCTTTCCTTTTTCCCATGCCTGTGACCCTCTGTGTACAGAGCAGAATCGTGGCAGCTCCGTCTTTTGGCACGTCACACAACACAGCTACTGCACAGCTGGACTTCATTGGAGGCCACCTCTCCCCAGAGGAGTGCACAGCAGGGCAGGAAATATTCCTCACTCCACGGTTACCTTGCTCTAAATCTGCATGAAAACACAGAGGGCCCCAACAAACCACTGGAGGCCATATGCTGCAGCACGACAGAAGAGTAGCTGCATCGTCTCTTGGTGCCAAATCACTGATAACTAAGAGAGAATTCCAGACTCTCCTAGATCCCAGGACTGCAGCTTATTTACTTGGGTTTGGATGCATAGATGTGAGCTGCATATGGTCCCCATGGCCACAAACTGAGCTAGGAACAGAAATCAGCTTTTAGAAAATAGGTAAATATTGGAGGCAGGTAGCCCTAGGAGGAAAGCAGCACAAAGCAGGGCCATACAGACTGTGCATACAGCTTCATTATTAGAAGGCAAAATTGTTAAGAGCAAAGTAAGTTACAGAATGCAATTTTTTCAGCCTAACATCTGGCTAGGCTGAAGACCTCAGGGTATTTACACTTCAGGTGGCATAGATTAAGTAGATTAAGTATTTTCATCTTCATCAAGTAGATGAAAATAACTGCATGACATAGTCCACACTAGATGAGACACCAAGTTTGGGGCAAGTAGCTCATCTGCTGATTTGTGCAGTTACAGATAGACTGAATTTCCTAGGAAAAAAAATCACGTGCCAATTAAGGATTTTTTTGTCCAAAACAAAAGATGTTTCATCTGAAAACATCAGAAGTAGTTCAGTTTCTAAAACAAAAGATGGGGTTCTTTTTATTCCAAAATTACTATATATTGGTTTTGCTATATCAAGTTGTTAAAAACTGAGGAAGTATGTTCTCTGTAGTGGAAACTTGCCTAAACCTAACTTGTGTACTACCATTGTTGATGGAACCTTCAGAGTTGTCTTAAAGCATCAGAGACAAATTACTCTAAATGTCAGAACAAATTAGAAAGCTTCCTCTGCCTCCCTGACTTTCATCTCTAATGTTCTCATTTCTCCCTTTCAGATCAAGTGGCAGAACTGGGGCTTATTTAGCCCTAGGTAAAGCACTGTCCTCCAGGGTGACAGAACTGCAGTTTACACTACAATTAAGAACAACTTTGCACACCTACATTAATGAACAAACCAATTGACTACTTACTGTTCTTCTTGTACATCAAGATTTCAAAAGAGTTCATCTCATAGTTCTCAAATGTTTGCCGGACCTTGTCAATTGTATCTTTATCTGTCAGCTCTCCATACATAAAACTGCAAATAAATGGAGAAATTCAAGTCAGATACCAGACAAAGACACAAAGCCATTTGTTTACCCTGTAAAAGGGAACCATTTAGAAATGGCTCTTCTTTGATTTTGTTTCACCTGGAAAGTATATTTGACAGATGTAGCCCCAGGAGATAAAAGACAAAACTGGAATAAACAGATTACTTTTCTCCTCAAGCAACAGGCACAACACTACAAGCTATTTAACAGAAAATAAATCTGTTCTCAAATACCTGCAGGTGCTGCTTTTTTGCATAACTTCTGCTCTGTGATATCCTGATAACTTGCAAAATCCATCGTTGCTGTAGACAATGGGCCAATCCACAATCTGGGCATTACCCAAGACAAAATTAGTATCTGTTTGAAAAAACACATCAGTTAGACATTAGTCTATGGTTGCATTAGGGGAAATACTCATTTCAGAACCCAATCCCAATTGCTTCAGTCCCCGCACAATTTTCCCAGATATTGTTCCCACTGCAGTCAACAGGATTATTCCTAGTTTTAAGTAAATTTTTACTTTTAAAGAAGTGTTAATTACTCAGAGCATACATAAAAAACATGATGGTTAAGCAGGTAAAATTCATCTCTTGACTGAGGACAGATCCACCAAACTGTGTTTCTCTGTGCCACATGCACTGATCCACATGACACTCAGTTTGAATGTGAAGCCTCTTACAGGTGGCCAAACCAGCACATGAGCAATACTTCTCCTCCCTGAATGCAGACACAGGGGCTCCTCTCAACTGCCTTCACTGCTGGCCACACAAGCTCAAACACTTGTGTACAGCACAGCACTCCAAACTAAGGGCTAGCAATTACACCAGTAGAAGGAACTCCTTGTTTGCAATACAAGCCAGAAGGAGTTTCAATCAGTATGAAAAAAAAACCCCAACAAAAAACAAACTAAGCAGGATTCACGCCTCCATTCTTGCTGGGGCTGTGCACACCACATTTTTTATGACTGCCAACTCAAACCTACACCTGTGCCAAGACAGACAGCAGTGCTGCTCCCTGGGCACTGGCAGGCAGCAGGAGATGGTGGCTCCTGTCACAGCTGCAAAGACCCTCTGGCTTTTGGAAGAAAGGCTGAGCAGTCACATGAGATCAAGAGGCACTCATTTTTAAGGAGAGCCCTTACAGGAGTCCACCACGCTGTCTACTTTTCAGTATCAACTCCCAGATGCCGACACATCCATAGATCTCACTAATGCTTCCTCCAAACAAATGACATTTTACCTATTAATTGCAGAAAGTTTCATTTGTTTCAATTTCCCCTTTCAAAATCTTTCACCCCAAACTTCAAGTGGGTTTAAATAAAGCAGTCCTGTAGCTAGCTAAATCCACTGCCCAATTCCACAAGCATGATTAAGTGTATTTTTATACACTCTTTAGAGTGAAATACAGCAGTAATACAACTTAGGATATTTAAGCTGCTTTGTTTCTCATAGCCTCTTTTAAATACCAAGGGTTTTGCTTGAAAGTTGAAGCACTTTCTCCCCAAAACAACCTCTTTTACCCCTTCCTACGAATAAGTAAACCAAGTAATTTCTCACTGCTAAAGCAAGTGCTTTTGAGTGTCTATTAACAGAAACAATGCATTAGACTGTGTTAGGAAATTTTTAAATTTCATCAGAAAGTACAAAAAATGACAAAAAATAAAGGCAAATATAAATATTAGGCCAGGTCCTGCCCTGATCTGAATGGTGTTATTTCATGCATGAATTGCTTAAGAATTACTTCGGACTGCCTTCCCTTCTCAAAAGGTAACTTTCCCTTCTCTCCACTTCCTAAAGAGTTCCTGTTAAGCATTTGCCTGCCTTTCACACTTAAACCTTATTGTCTTCAGCTAAATAATCTCTTGGGTTTTTTCATTGAAGCCTATACAGGACACATTTCTGATAACCATCGCTATGATAATACTACTTTTATCTAGCCTTGCAAGGCTTCTGTGAGTTACAACAATGCTCTTGTCTCCTATTTACAGCTTAAAACAAAGCCCTAAATCCACAAGGGAATTAAGCTCCAAAAGTTGAGACTGTAACAGTCTAGTTCCGAGATGCCCAGCTCTCAAGGACTTGGGAGCTGGAAGCTCTGTGAGCAGTGTTGGAGAGGAGAACTGAAAAACTTTAGCACAGCAAATAGAAATCTGATCAAGTTAAACCACAGAAAACAAGGGAAAACGGGGATATTTAAAGGCTGGTTTTTTTTCCCCTTTCCCATGTTTGTTACAATACCTAATATTTTAACATAAGCCCAGTTCTCACAGTTAATTCTTGATTCTTTGCCATTATTGCAGGACCTGAAGAATCATGTACCCATTTATGTTTTGGCCCAGCAAAGCCCAATTTTTTTGGACTGGCAGTTTCCAAAGGATGCATAGAGAACATGCACACATTTCTCTCACCCAACAGCAGTTTGGACATTCTCCTAAAAGATGTAGGCCACCTTAGGGCAGTGAAAACTCAGCCATTCTTTCAACTCTTGAATGATGGTTCTAATCATCAAGCTACCACAGTGAATAGATGTCAACATCCTCACCACGTGAGTTTTTAAGTCAGTGTGACTTGGCTGTTGCATTTAATGCACCCCTACTAGTCAACACTGGGTGAGCCTCTCTAGCATGTAGAGGTACAATGTTTCATGAGAGTCCAGGCTGGGTTTAGTCATGAGTTAGAAGCAAGCTGAGAGATCATTACGTACCCAAAAAGCTTTAAAGGAAAAATTCTGCACAACTATCAAACCAAAGAACAAATCAGTGCTTTTGATGATCCCATTGTTTCATAAGTGTCTCTCCCTTCTAGCCAATTTCAGATAGTCATGCATCTTGACCTTTCTTTGATCCGGGCTTTACATAGCTGACGAACACACCTCATTTCTTCAGAAGTGTCTCTGACAGCTCTGTTTTGCCTGTGTGAACGCTGGCAAGACACAGAATAAAATAAGGACTCCCACTTACAACTTCACTGCATAGCTTGTTCCGACAGACAGCCCAGAAGCAGAGGGGCTGTCCTCATTGCTATCACTTACACTCCATTGCGCTGACATCCCTGACACTGCGCTGCTTGAGGACAGCCCATCATCTGGTCGTTTTTCCTCACATAAGAAAATACTGAATAACATCTACTGAGGCAAATACTGCCATTCCATCTGCAGGGACACAGGGTCCCAGAGACCAGGAAACAGCTGTGGCTTTGTTACACAACAAGCATGAGGGATGCTCTAGTGAACTCTGAGTATCACAGAGCAGAGACTCTTGGGGACTCACAAGTGGGTCAGCAAGGCCAGGAAAGGAGTTGGCCAAAGGAAGACCATGAAGAAATTCACTCCTAAATTCTCTTCAAAGGCAGGGATGAAATAGTTATAATAGTAATAGCAGCTGTATCAAAACTATTTGGTGACTTGAAGCACCTCTTTGAAGGGACTCAGTGAACTCCCCTACCTGTGTTAGCACTATTGCCTGGCCCAAGAAGAAGCTGTAAGCATCACTGGCCCTTCTTATAAGCTAGAACTAGAGAGGGCAGGCTCATATGAGACCTGGGCTTCGGGCTTGTGTTGCATTTGGCACAGTCTGAACAAGACCATTGGGAGGCAAGGAAATATGCAGAGGTGCAGCACAGAGCACAATGTGCTGCAGAAACACAAGCAAGAGCTGTAGCATCACAAAGGCAGCACAATTACTTGCATGAATAGGGCAGGCTTCTGCAGCATGGATTACTCTGTGAAGTGCATCACTTCATATTTTCTAGCCTGCATTTTTCCCAGGTTAGTTCTGCTCACTGCAGTATACCCACGTCAGCATCTACACACTCAAATGTCAGATCCAGTTTGGATTATCACTTTAAAGTAGACATGGCCACCTAAAAGCAACAAGAAAAACATTTTAGCTCCTTCCAAAATGTAAGAATGGATTTCGCTCTGTCACTGAAACCAGTACTTTCCTCCATTTAGAAAACAGACCATCAAAGAAGAATGAGAAAATGTCTTTCTAAATAACCTTGGTCCTTTTAACAGTAATAATCACAGGTTTCTAGAGCACCAATCTTACCAAAACTACTTTATCTACTGAATCCTACTGTTACATTTAGCACTTGGTTTAACGAAATCTGTCCATCAGCTTCCAAAATTCCTGCAGATAAGCTGCACTCACAGACATTTATCTGGCCAGGACTAACTGACTAAGGAGTGGTCATCTCAAGCCAGGGCTTGAATGCTTGAATGTGGAGCAAGTTACTGAAATGTTTCCCCCCTACCATTCATTGCCTGCACAGCTACATATTCTCTCCAATGCATCCCAGCCTCTCCTGTAACATGGATCTTGCCAAGATCCATGAGACCCCCCACCTCTTTCCAGAGGCCAGCACACTGGTTCTACCTTCCCTGTTCCACCAGTGATGCACAGGTCCTCTTCTGGGACACAGTGGGAGAAGGTCAGGGACCAACAGCCAAACATATTCCCCCAACACTGCCAGACACATTCCCACACTGAAGGTGTTCCCTCACTGCACAGAGGAAGCTGAGGGGAAATCTCAGCCCAGTCAGTTGTAGTGCAGACCTTGGTAACAAGAGAGGCTGGTGCCCATTGCACTTTCCCATATTTGGGTCACTCAAATCCCCCAGGGTGCTTGGGTTTGTGTAGTGCACAAATGTGATTTAAATATATTAATATATTTTCCCACAGTCATTGTACAAATTCAACACTTGAAAGGGCTGTTCCAAATTTATTCCCAAGTAAAAGGAGAACCGGGCTAGCATGGTGGGAAGACCTGCTCCTCACCAAATTTGCTTGTTCTCCCACGAGAGAAGAAAGGAGGAGAAAGGAGAAGAAAGGAGGAATGAGACCACAGCCTGGGTGATGACAGTCCTGATTATTGAGACCAGCAGGTCCTTTTTTATCCTGTCTCAAACTCTCCCCATGGATCTTCAGGGGAGCAAACCTAGTTCTTTAGCATTACCAAGCACAAACCACTTCTACAGCAGAACTAAAAGAACTGCACATTTAGAGGTGTGTCTCTTACCCTCCCCATGGAACAGGGGTGGAGGACACAGCCTCTGCTGCCTGAGCTGGGCCCAGAACAGCAGAGATGCTGTGTCACAGCCAGTGTAAGAGATGTGCAGCAGGCAAAAATCATGTGTCGCTGTCATAGCAGTAAAGATTGTATCAAACAGCTTAAGGACAAGGGACACGTGGTATTTACAAACTTGTGACTTTGCATAACAAACAGCATCATTTGGATACTGGGGGGGAAAAAAAGATTGTTTCATTTCTGTCTAATTTCTTCCCAGAGCATAGAAATCAAGCATTGTGTATAAGTAGGCCTGTCAAAATTGCTAACAAAGGATAGGTATGTATGAATCTTTGCTCATGTTTAGTCTTAGCTTGGAAAAAAAAGTAAACCAGAAGCACTTAGTCACACTGATTAGCTGCATTGTTCAGATGTAACTTCTGAGATCAAAATATGGCCCTAAGTCAGTTCAAATAAGTCACACTGAATTTCAAGTATTTATTCAATCCTTTCTTTGCACACATGTGATTCGAGACTTGCACTTCAGGGACCAACCATTTTCATCCTAACAGAAGTGGTGTAACTGTAGTCAGAACAAGTACAGACCTGCTCAAATGACAGAAAGACTACTCATATGGTAGAATAAAAATAATAAGGAACAATTCTGCTCTTCCACCCACATCCTCCTGTGGAAGCCAGTGGTGTTACACAAATACTCATGTTCACTCAGTATCTCCTTGTATTCATTCCTACAGTGGAAGTGCTTCAGTGCATAAATATCCCATTGAACAACTTGATCTCTCTATAGGATAATGATATAGTGTCCTCAAAATCATCCATCCTTAATATTGAGGTCAAAATTTTTAAGCTCACTGTAATAAAAAAAAGTAAACCCCTATAGATAGGTTCACTTGGGCTGTTTTATAAAAGTTTTATATAACTATTTATTTAATTTCCAAAACAAAATTGATTTAAAAGTTCCTTGGTTGCTACAGCATGAACACAATTCCCTAAATACAGATATTTCATGTTTATTCAAACATGACTTACACTGTCATGTGTACACCAGAGGAAAGTGCAAGGGCAAGTTGAAAAGAATTATTAAAAAATTTATATCATCAGTCTTTCCACAAATAACAAGAGAGACTCTAACTAAAGCAACAACTTCAAGTGAGTCACTTTAAATCATTACAGAAAATGAATGCTAATTGCAGCCAGCAGAATAGACAAAAAACTACCTTTTCCAGCTCAACATTCTTACTTTGCATTGTCATAGAAAATATTCCATGGTAGGCATCTACCATGAGAAAAGCTTAAATTGAAAATTATGCATTGTTCTAACACTTGAAGCTATAAAATCTCCATAATTATATATATATATTTTAAAATAAAATAAATTACTGCAGAATAACAGAACAAGAATAGCTGAAATAGCACCAAAATTACGCCAAAGTTGCCATATGTATTTATGGATAGCATGATTTGTCACATATCCTTGAAGTACTGTTCATATTAAGAAACTTTAAAAATCCACAACCCCCCCCCCCCC
>VZRH01002462.1:203034-217865 GCA_013397555.1 Urocynchramus pylzowi
GCTCGGCCCGTCCGCGGCGGACGGCGCCTTCCGCCGGCCTCTTCCCCCGCTCGGGGGCGGCTGCCGCCGTGCTCGACCCCTCGCCGGCGCGGCCCAGGGGTGAGAAGCGCGGAGTGCGATAAGACCGCTGAGAAACTGCCGGCAGCCGCTCTCCCGGCGGCGGGAGGCACCGCCATGTGCCACCCCGGTGCGTCCCCGCGAAGCTCCGGAGAGTTTGCTCGCCGCCCTCATCCCGGGTCGCGCTTCACGCTTGCCTGTGGTGATTTCTGTTAGAAGGCTACTTAGTATTGTGTATTAAGTGGTCCAACTGATTAACAGCTCCGTGGAAGCAGCGAGACAAACTTTAAATATACCGATCTTGAGCTCCTTGAGATATTTAACTGACATCAAGTTTTCATTCAGAGATTAATTGACTTTGTTGCTCCCCTGTATCAATCTATCAGTAAATGGAAAATACTGAGATCTTTTAAATGTAAAAGGCATATTTTTTCTTGCTGGCACTGGCATTTACTTGCTGTAATGCCTCATTAAATGTTCAGGCTCCGCAGCTCAAGGCACATTGGAGGCATGGAGAGTGTGTTTCTGCATGTTCATGTGCTTGAGGAAAAGCTATTTCTCACAGTGTGAGGAAATAAAATATGGCAAACACGATGGCCTGTGTCAGCTGGGATTTTTAACCACTGCCACTGCTCCCACAGAACTCTGGCACTGCCCAGCCTGCTCTCTCCTAAGCCTTGGGCCAGGACCACAGCACCGCCAGGAACCACAGTCAGCTCCAGCACAGCCACGCACAGGATCCCATTCAGCCACACAGCTGTGACCAAACACTGACTGTGACACAACACGGCCTGAGAAGTCTGATCTCCCTGCCACCAGCCTCCTGCCTCACACAGCATTTTTATGTGAAGAGTGTGAGACTCAAGGGGTGAAGGCAGGTGACAATTTCATTGCAGCAGCAGCTACAGATCGAGTCCCTGAGCATCCTGGTGCCAGCAGTCCCTCACACAGCTGGGCACTGGGGAACTCCTAGAGCCCCTGTGGGCCAGCCCAGCTACCAGGCAGGAATTAGCTGTGCCACAGAAGCCTGTTTTGAAATGGTGATTATTTGTATGCTGGACACCTGCATTTGCTGCCAAACAGAGGCAGGTTAGGAGAAAAAAAAAAAATCAAGTGCCTGAAGCTGCAAAAAGGCTACTAACTGTCCCTGAAATGTTGGGGTTTAAAAGAGCCCATAGAATTATTTATTTGCATCTTTACACATCTAAGTATTCCTAACAACCATCCATGTGAGAAATGGATTTATAAAGAATTTTTTAAAACTGGACAGAAAGTTCATATAGCTTTATATATTGGCATATAAACAATGAAATAAGGTGTGTTGATTTAGGAAGGTCATGGAATAGAGATAACATTGTTGAGAGACTGAACTAGAAATAAGTTTTAATAAGTTTTAAAATACATTTTTGTAAAAAGACTAGATATCTTAGAGAAATAGAACTGTGAAAGATATATTGTAATAAGACTACATAGGATAAAAATATAGGTGATTAGTGTTGGAAGTAATAGCAGCATTGTGTGGTAAAAGCTAATAGGCTGAAAAACATTTATAAAGTATTGTAACCAGAAAATAGACTAGCTTCTGATGGAATAGCATTGAGTTTTACATTTCTTATGTCTCACCCTTCATCGAGACTGATAACAGAATAAAATCTTTTAAAATGTCTCTCAGTTATCCCATCTCTATAAAAGCTAAGAAAACCAACAAATCCATACAAAGACCCCAGCTTATTTAGTTCCTGCTAGCTTCAACAGCACAGACCAAACCTGAAGAGATTCTAAGCTGACAAAATTGTANTAAAAGCTAATAGGCTGAAAAACATTTATAAAGTATTGTAACCAGAAAATAGACTAGCTTCTGATGGAATAGCATTGAGTTTTACATTTCTTATGTCTCACCCTTCATCGAGACTGATAACAGAATAAAATCTTTTAAAATGTCTCTCAGTTATCCCATCTCTATAAAAGCTAAGAAAACCAACAAATCCATACAAAGACCCCAGCTTATTTAGTTCCTGCTAGCTTCAACAGCACAGACCAAACCTGAAGAGATTCTAAGCTGACAAAATTGTAAATGTAGCCTTTGACACTGAATTTACACAACTGCTAACAACCAAGAGTGAGATTTGGAAAACTGTAATGCGGAGTGGTGTCCCATTATTCCTCAAAGCCACTGTGCCAGAGGAATAAGTGCACACTATATCTTAGTTTCTGCTGGGCTCTGCAGGAATATCTATGACTTAGGAGACACCTGGCAGCTGACATACATTACAGGAATTTTGAGGCCTTTAAAGGAAAAAGGTTTCAAACTGAATCAGCAAGTACACAGAAGTGGGAATGAGGTGACATAAGAGTAAGAAACTGAAGACTTTTTTCTGGAACTCCATGAAGTGTGGGCTGGCTGCAGTTTATGTTCCATTGTGTGGTCCAGTCTCTGATAACCTAATTTTTCAGTGTCATGCTTAATCCAAAGTTCATGTCAAAGGTGCTATTTTATCTACATTGGTTTTACATCTACCCTGTAACATTGCAAATTACTAAAATGCTATAGCAAATTCTGGTGGGTTGACCTTGGCTGGATGCCATGTGCCCACCAAGCTGCTCTATCACTCCCCTCCCCAGCAAAATAAGATGGAAAAAAACCCTTTTAGGTCAAGAAAAGGCAGGTTACTAAGGCAAAAGAAAAGAAAAAAGAAGTGCACACACAAGCAAAGGTTAAAACCAAAGATTTTATTATCTACTTCCCATCAGTGAGTGATGTCTTGCCACTTCCCAGGAAGCAGGGCTTCAGCACCTAGTGGTTGCTCCAGAGGATAAACACTGTAAATAACAAATGTCCCCCCTCCCTCCTCCTTTTCCTTAGCTTCTGTATCTGAGCAGGCATCACATGGTATGGAACATCCCTTTGGCCAGTGGGTCAGTTGCCCTGGTTATGTCCCATCCCAAGATTTTGCCCTCCCCCACCCTCCTGGTGAGGGGAAGATGATGGAGTGCCAGCGCTGATGCCGTGCCAGCGCTGCTCATCAGCACCCAAAACACTGGTGCCTTTTGGGCACCTTTACAGCTGCCAGTGCACAGCACAGCCCTGGGGGCTGCTGTGGGGAAAATGAACTCCATCTCTGCTAGACCAAACAACAAATGGAAGATTTATCTTCTACCTCCTTTAGACTTTCTCCCCCCAAAATACGATTCTTGCTGGCAGTATGAATTTTTCACCACTAGAGCAGAGGGACACTGTGATAATGTTTTACTGTGATTATTTTGAATTCTATACTCATTTTCTCACCATCACTGGTAAATTTGCAAATGATACAGAGCTGGTAGTACTTCCCCACTTGAAGTAGGACACGTACTCTATCCGACTTCATTACCAGTGGGTTACCTCTCTCCAGCTACCATTTTTTTTGGAAGTTGAAAACTGGAGTAGCTTAATTTGCATGATTGCTAAAGCCTACTGGACAGAACTAAACACCTAAGATTTCAGTTTAAGGCTAATATAAAAAGTGATAGCTTGCTATAGAAGACATTCAGCTGTCTTGCATTATGCTGCTCTTTCAGCCTGTTCTTCCCTGAACAAGGCCCTAGGTTAGGACATGTAGTATCAATCACCCCAGTAAGTAACCATCCCTTGGCTGCAGAGCCTTAAGCTCCTGTTCCATGGTCACACTGAGCAGCTGCTGCTGCAAAAGGGACAGATTTGCCTTCATCAAAGCTGTGCATATTTGCCACCCCACTGAATTGAGAACCAGCCTGAAAAGGACAGCTAAGACACCTCCCTCTTTGGCAGCAGCCAGTGTTTACACCAACCCATTTACTAACATGACTGTCAACTTCCAGTGTTCATACACACAAACACCTTGAAAACATCAGTTCCCAAATGAATTTATGGGAAGGTCATTTAACTCCTCAGCATCTATGAAATAAAAACACTGGAACTGGACAGAACTCACTTCTTTCACTTTGTCACATGGTTCACCCTTGAAAGACACTAAAGTAACTTTAAAAACTTTCCCTTTGTCAGCCATTAGAGTTTCCTGGCAGTCTGTTCCAACAGCTAACAAATCTTGTGAGAAAGCTTTTCCTAAAATGCCACTAAGTCATCTGGTCTTTGAAGCCAGTAAAAACTCTTCCTTCTGCAGTCACAAAATCACCAACCCTTTTGCAAGTTTTCACATGCATGAAAAGTTGCTGTATTGCTCATCTGTCAGCTCTTGCTGCCTCGCAGTCTGGACAAACCCAGTTCTTCCAAAGTTGCACAAGGCTTCTGGTCTACCATTCTGCCAGTACTTTGGGACTTGTCATTTCATTGTCACAGCATCAAATGGGTAAAGAAACATGATAGCAGGGACATCTCACAGGCTAAGAATTTAGCTGGTTTATATTGAAAATAACTGGTTTATTTAAGGTCTTTATGATTTCTTCTCTGTTTTGCACGCTTCCTTTTGCTCTTTGTAAAAAACTGTCACAGCCAAGAATCATAACACAGTTATAACAAACTACCACCAATCCTAAACACAAAAAGAACATTCATTCTTTGAGTTCAATTTGTATACTACCACATGGCTTTTGATAAACTGTTAAAATGAAAAAAATACATTAATTGATAGAATAAGAAATTGCAGAAGGTAATACACAAGGTACACTGCCATACAGATACTAAACAAAAAAAAAATCCAACTAAGATGGAGAAACAATTATAACTTTATTTATTTATTTTTACATTCAAATCAATAAAGTAGTCATTATTGTAAAAATTCTTACCCCCAAAGGAATGCAGGCAAAGGCCTCCTGTTAAGTAATAACATCCATGAATACTTACTTGCTTGTGATTAACCTTATTTGTTAAGTCTTGTGGGAAGAGCAATGAGAAACAAAGTCCTTAAAACTAAGGCAAGTCAGAAGTTTAATAAGCACATGTGTCTATCAAAAGGAAAGAAATTCAGAAGATATCTGTGCATCTTACTGAAACTGTTCTATTTATTTCTACACTATCTTGAGATACTCATCAAGTCCAGCCTGAGGTTCTTAAAGGTCCAATTGCTTCTGGGGTCTGAAATAAACTCAAAGAAATATCGAGTTCCACAGCAGACTGTAGACCTAGGAACTGAGGTATGTTAGCATTTCCAAGCAGCCATAACAAATTTGTCAAACAATAAATATTGACACTTTTCTAGTTTTGGAATTACTGAATTTCCTCCAGACTTTTTATGGGTAACAATTATGGAAAAATAACTAAAAAAAAATCCAATGTTCTGAAAGGAAGAAAAAAAAAATCTCAAAATAAAACTGATGAGGGAGTACACAGCCAGTTTTTATTTATACATTTAACATTTGGAGTGTGGGCTAACAGGGAGGAACTGTTTCTTCTTAAAGAACACCTCAAAAGGGCATAGAAAATTTTTCCCCATTTGGACAGCATGTCCATCTCCATTTATTTCAACAGAAGGAAGCATCCTGTATTTCCAGAGTTAGTGAGGGAAAAAAATAAAACCCCTAGAACCCAGCATAAAGTCACCACACATCTTGTTTGGGACAACAGCTACCATCACCCTTCCCCTCTCTGCAGCTGTGCCTACTCAATCCTCTTGGCTCAACCCTGTCCTACATGGCCACGGTCTCTCCCTGTCTCAGAGCAGAGGCAGTGACCTGCTGGTGTTGTTACTCAGAGAAGGGATAGAAAATACCCACAGTTTCTCTGGTTCCAGCCTTGGTGGGATTTTTTTTTTAATTAACACATCTATTGTGTATTTCACTGGCCTCATTTTTCCTGTGTCTCTCAATCAATATAAAACAAGGCAAAATTAAGCAGTTTGGATGCAGTTTGCTTGAACTCTAACAGAATGCAGGGCCCTGCTAAGTAATGGTAACAAATAATTTTATTTGCATGCCCTGTCCACAACAAACCCAGGAACCCATAGTTCTGGGTGATTGTTTTTTGTAAAGTAGCAAGGAGCTCTGCAGGCTGAATTACTGTATTGTTACTAACTGCATTTTTATCTCTCAACTGTTGTCTAGTAGTCTCTAATACAACAATATTTTAAAAGCCACTTTTAATCCTATGTTTTCATTATATACTGTCCAAAGAATAAAACTGAAAATTAGATGGTTTAAGCCCATGAAAAAAGAAATCCTAGTTAGGAATATGCTTGTGCTAGCTAGCAGCTCCTCTTTTTTTTTTCTCTGTATTCTACTATATAGCCTTTTCCAAGAACCTAATAATACAAAGAATTCCCAAATAATGGGAATTATTATGGTCTGAGTCAGACTCCCCAGATGATAACATAACCTAAACTCTTTGGTAAATTTAAAAAGTCCAACAGTCTTAAAAGCCTCATTGTTTGTTTTCTGGACAAAAGCATCCCACCTGTGAGGCTGACAGTGGTAAAGGCACTGCTAATGCTTCTTTCCAAGCAGCCTCTCCAAGAAACACACCTTAAAGAGTACCCAGCATAAAACTATCCTCAGCACAGTGAATAAATTTCTTGCCCAGAGCTTATATTTTATAGGTTTTGCCTTACATATACTCAGAATTCCTGCTTTGAAGTCACATACTCTATGAAAGTTTCTTACCTTAAGACTTTGCCATACCAGTTCCTTGTACTTTTTCAGTTATGGAAGGTTTATCAACAGCCAGAAATCAACCTCTCCTCCAAAATACAAACAAACAAACAAAACAAAACCCTAGAACAGAGAAGGGAAAAAAGCAGACTAAACTCTTGTCACTTTATTTCATATTTTTCCTGAGTCTAGCATTTCATCACATATTTCCCACTTACTAATGTCAACAGGCTGCATTACTCACATTACTCACATGCATTACTGCTTTCTGTGTAGACAAAACTCACTGCATTCTTTGACAGTGGGAGGGAAAAGCAGAAGTAGTCAAACAACTGAGGAACATAAATCTGGCATGGAGAGGGGGAAGGAAGGGTTTTGTAACTAGCCTTTTTTTTCATTTCAAATTTAAATAAAGTGATAACAATTTTTCTCATTCTAACTAGTGTCTTAGTGTTATCTCCAGCAATTGCACTGAGAAAAAAATTACTGATTTTCTAAATTTGATCATATCTTAAAAGCAGTTTTTACTATGGTTTTTATCAGTACTGCACTCATATTCACACCTAGTAACTCTTAACACATGAGCTATTAATTTTCATAAACTTGCATACTTGCTGGGGGGGAGGTTTGCCTTTTCTAATTTTGGTTAATTCTTTTTACAATACAAATAGAAGAGGATTCATTTGTTTGCTTCCATCTCTTATTGTGAACCAAAGACTGCTACCAGTTAATTAATACAAAAACTTCTATGTAAAGTCACACAGTACAGAGAAGTATCAGGACATTCTTTTAGAATACCCAGACCTATCTGCAGCTACCAAACTGAAATACAGCATGTGGCACATGGGAAGGTGAAATTAGGGAATGAGTGGATGGGGTGGGAACACACTTGTTAGAAGTGTATGTTTACACAATAAACCAGCAGAACAACATCTATCAAAAACACCCTTGCCAGTTCTGCAGTATCCATTGGGAGGGATCTCTGGCAGTGGGCTCAGAGTGTAACTCTGAAACCCAGGTCATCTCTTTGGTTTTTCAGAACAGTATGTGTCTAACACAAATGGACCTCATAACAGGCTCCCAGACTATAACATTTTTCAAGCTTTAAATAGTTTAACTGAGGACAAAAGCCACCTTCACTAAAAGGAATGCAATTTAGATGGAGCAAGTAAAAACATCATCTTCAGCAATAAGAGAATTTGAAACACTGGCTGAGAGTGAAGTTGAGTGGGTGTTTTTCTAAAAACTGTGTGGAAACCAACAATAGCAAGGTCCTAGTGGTATCCAACATTTTCACCCTGAAGTTGTGTAGGCATGAGCTTTGTTTTTCCTCTCAGTTTAACAAATACTTCAGCAGAAATTTTGTGAACAGTTCATTCTTTCCAAGGACAATTTTGCTATTGTAGATTGACCCTTTATGTACTGATCCATACCCTCAAATGCAAAATTGCAGATTTCAGTGTTATATTTATGTAGTCATTATCTGCCTCAGACAGGAGAAGAGAGAACATCATTCCTGGAAACACTTGTTGTACAATACAGCTTGAAGAGGCAGATACAGCCATATTGATTTGTTTGTTGTTGAGCTGCTGGGTTTTTTAACAGGATACCTTTAAGAGAACCATTTGTACTCCTAGAAAATTCCACTGAATAACTGAATTGTTATTATAATAACAATTTCCATGTGGAAAAATAAATCTTACTTATATGAGAAAAAAATAATTAATGATTATATTTTTGTTGCTTGCAACTCCATCTTAGAGATATTCTCAAAATGGAACCTCTTGCTGATCTTTCCTAAACTGTATATCTGAACTGTGGATCATTACATGAGCCAAACAGTAGTTACAGCAGGAAAAGATACAACTCCTAAATAGCAGGAATGTTTTGATATCACAGTCCAGCAACACTGACCTTCAAAATCCAGCACAGCTCCCTAACACAGGGATGTCTAAGAAACAGTGTATACTTTTCTATAGGAACAACAAGATGGAAAGCAGAAATACAAACTCTTGTAATACATCAGGGACCTTCTTTTGGTCCTAGACAGTGTTATTTTCCACTTTTTACTTGCTTTCTTCCCCCACCCTTAAACCACAAGAAGCCAGGTAGGATAAGCTATGGAGGACAAAATTTAGCAGAAGGTGCCAGTATGCTACAGCATAAAATGTTCTGACAGTCCAAGGCCTAAGACATACAGCAAAAAAAGTTGCCACTACTAGTTACTACACCACTCCTTACACCTTTTTTCCCACATGTAAAAATACATCATCTTCCTCAAGTGAAGTTCTTAACCTTGGGTTCTTTCAGATCCCCCAAGACTACTCCTGCAATAACACTGCATCTTAAATGGACAGGCAGTAGAGGGTTACAGTAATTTTACATAATTTGTCCAACACATTACTGATGTTTCCTTTATTCTCCCTTTATTTTCCTTTCATAATTGGAAATTCAATTTCCAGTTCCATACACTGGCTGGATCACAAACAAACTGCAAGGTGTTTGGGGCAAAGTTCCCTCTTTTTCAGGATTAGGAACACAACAATGGTAACATAGCAGAGCATTTTCTTTACTTATTCTAGAACACTTTAAAGATCATTTTTCTCAACAAAATGAGTGCTTGGTACTATTAACTGCAAGGAGAAAACCTTGCACAGTGTGTTCCTTTTGTGATGTTGCTTCATAGAAGGAAAAGGAGGAGGAATCCATGGGAGAGAGCATAAACATCATTAACTCACAGCAAATGGTCACCTCTTCAAGCTAGCACAGAGACAGACAACCTGACAAGAAAGAGCAAAGCACAAGTTTAGCACAGTTTCCCCAACTGTATGGAATCAAAGCACTTGCTTTGCATTTAGAAAAACAAACAAAACCCCTCCCAAACCACACCAAACACACAAAAATGTAAACACCATGCAAGAGAACCAAACTACATTTCTTACAGAGGTCCAACAGCTTTAAGTATCAATCAGGTGACCTCTGCTTTCTGCTGAACAGTCCTATGAAAAGTAGTTTAGGTAACTGTCTGCAGAAGTGAAAGAGGACAAAGGAAAAGCACACTAGCTTACCAAAACAATTGCAGGATCTTTTTTTCCCTTCTGTGGGAAACAACTGGTCTTAAACCCAAATTATTTGTAAAGAGATGCTACCATTTCAGCTACGCATACAAGAGCTTCATACACAGTCTGAGAATCTTCACTGACAATACTGACTGTCAAGGCTCTGATTCAAAGACATACAGCCACCTATTACCAAAATTTCCTTTAAAGAGGGTATGCAAAAATATAAGTGGCTAAATGATATCTGCAGGCTGACTTTCTGAAATGACCTGTTGTCCTGAGTTGCCTATGTAACACAAGATTAAGTCAGCTACATTCAGCTTTTCCCACAGTGTGTGTGATCATAATCAAGTGGACACAGAACCTCATTATTCTTTGCAAGCAGTACGGCTCACCAGATATTTAGATTAACTGAAGAGAAATGAAACAAAGATACTGAAAGGGCTGAGTAGGAACAGCTGTCCCTCCTGTCAAGAAAAAGAGAAAATAATTTATTTTTAAGGAAAAAATATAATCATACAGTGTCAGTAAAATTCCCATGTAGGAAGTCACTGAAACAAGTCTACAAATACATAAAGGTGGAAGAGAAGTTTTCGTAACACATCCACAGGAATAAGAATTTTTTTTACCAAGCTTTATACTTCAGAGTAAAAATCTTTAGAAGACCAAGAATAGGTTTCTAGCCAACACAGAATGGAGACTATGGCACCCGCTCCAAAATTATTTCCTCTGTAGAACTGTCAGGATCAAAGTACTGGGCAAGATGGATGCTAGGACTAACCCACCATGCTTGCTCCTGAACAAGCCTTCCTACAGTGCAACAAATAATTTATCTCAAAATGCTATTTTTAACAGAGTGCCAAGTCCTAACACTCCCATTCACTCCATTCAATGTATCTACCACTAACACTGTACAACACAGTCTGAGTCTCAAATTTTGGCAATATGTTATGATACCTGGTAACATGCATTTAAATAGGAAAAAGTGTTTACAACTGCTGAAGTCCTTAAACTTCTCAAAGGAACTGCAACATGACTTTCTTCATCTCCCAAGAATAAGTTACCAACTGTTCTGATGCAGAAGAATTTCATTCAGATCTGGAAAGCAGACAACTCTTGAAACCTTTAATTGGAAGACAGCACTACAAAAAGAAAGAAAACAAAAAAAAATCTCAGTTGAAGGATACTAACAGTAGAAAGGAAGGAAATGCTTTGCTGTTTCATTTTAATGGCCAGTTATAGAACAAATTTTTCCTAATTTCTGCCTTAAAACATTAAGACTAGAATTCAAAAATACTAATTAGTGCTAGCATGAGACTGAATGCCTGATTTTCTAGAGCTGTAGAAAATCCACCATCTTTCAATAGTTCCACTAAAACGTGAAGTCCTTGAAAAATTCAAGAATGTTGAATGAAACACAGCAACAACCTTTCCAGTGTAAAAGAACTAATAAATCTCACCCTGTCCACTCTAAGCCTCCCACTTACCACCCAGCAGGCCTAGTTGTGTTTAATATAAAAGAAACACAGGACTTGATGGATGACACCTATATATTTTCCAGCAGAGGCGTGAACAGACTCCAAGCAGTGTAATTTATCTGAAATTACCTTGATCCCAGGCATACTTTTCTTAATGTGTTTATGACGACAAAGAGCTTACTTTTCTTTGTGGAACAATTATAAACCTTCACATTAAAGCACAAGTTTCCAGGCTGGATATTGCCAAAATGTTTCCATGGTCGTCCTATTTTCTTTGGGTTTCACACAGCACACATCATCTATCTATAATTTTTCTGGAGAAGCATCAGAAATCTGTTGACCTGTTTCTAAAAATATTTAAAGACACAGATTTTAAATGACGTAAGGCAACATTCCCAAGACAGGAAACTGTCAAAATGCTCCTTCCAAAAAAAAATGAAAGCATGAAACTGTCACCATAAGATAAAAAGGACAAATATGTGATCTGCAATACTTTCCCTGACCTAGAATTTAATGAGTTCGAAATTTATAGTTGAGATGGGTATAACATACAAGAGGTGCTGAAGAGCATCCAAAGAGCAGTGAAGCTGGTGAAAGGTCTGGAGCACAAATTTTATGAGGAGCAGCTGAGTGGGCTGGGGTTGTTAAGCCTGGAAAGAAGGAGGCTGAGGGGAATATTCATGGCTGTCTGCAACTGCCTGAAAGGAGGCTATAGCAAGGTGGGGATTGGTCTCTTCTCACAGGTAATAACAGGATGAGAGGAAACAGCCTTAAGTTGCAGCAGGAGAGGTTTAGATTGGATATTTGGAAAACTTTCTTCACAGAGTTGTCAAGCATTGCAACAGGCTGCCCAGGGAAGCAGTGGAGTCCCCATCCCTGGCAGTATTTAAAAGAAGCATGGATGTGGCACTTAGGGATGTGGTTTAGTGACAAACTTGGCAGTGCTGGGTTAATGGTTGGACTCCATTTTAGAGGTCATTTCCATCCTAAATTATTCTATAGTAATATAGGCACATTAAAACCTAGTTTTAAGAATTTATTTTCTTCTGAATGAACTGTCTTTGCTTTCCCCTAGCTCACCACTCAACAGTTAATACTGTCATTAACCCTCACTGTAAAGTAATACCATGAAGGAGTCCACACTCCAATCAGAGTCTGGTTTGCAATGAATTCCAAGAACCCCCACCAACAAAAATTGCAAGAGGCCTCAGGAGCATCCTCAGAAGCCATGTAGGTTTTAAGCTGAGTTAATTAATGGATAGGGAAAACTGTTTCCTTTTGAGCTTCTCTTTCTACTTCTTAGCAATTTCACTAAAAGGGAAGAAGCAACTGCTTCACCTTCCTTGTCTTCAACTTGTCTGTTCCCTAATTCCCTTTCTCTCTGTTGCAATCCACTTTGTACTCCAAGGATCCCTGCCCAAACACAAACCTTCCCCCTGAAATGATCACTTGGGAAACACGTTTTAAGAAGAAAGGCATAATCTCCAAGCCTGAAAAACTGACAGGCTCATCAAGAGAATCTTTAGACTGGCCCGATTTGCACCTTCTGAAGGCATCGGTTACTTTGCTGCCCTCTAGGGCTTATGCCGGAAAACAAAAATTACAAATACGGGCACAGAGAAGGATGTACAGAAGAAAGGAGACAACATAAAGCAAGGAGAGATGCTGGATGCCCCATCCCTGGAAGTGTCCAAGGTCAGGCTGGATGGGGCTCTGAGAAATCTGATCTAGTGAGTGCCATCCTTGCCTTTGGCAAGGGTTTGGAACTAGATGATCTTTAAGGTCCCTTCCAACCCAACCCAACCCAACCCATGCTGTGATTCTATATGATAACATTAATCTAAGATAACTCCTTATGCATAGTTTCTATAACAAATGCAGGACCAATCTCACAGACAACTGTTTCATTATCCTGTCACATCTCATCCAGAAGCACCCATATACTGAATGTGACAGAGGAACTGTGGAGAGAGGGATAAACAAACAAACAAACAAAAAAATTGAAACAGAAGACAAGAGAAGGATAAGACAAGAATTCAAGAGGAGAAATAGCCTAAAGCAAGCCAACTTCCAGGCAGCATGGGGGGGAAAAAAAAATCATTACATGCATCTACTGATACCTAAGTGCTTGACTAAGTGAACCTATGCCTCTTTATCATAACATCTGAAATGCAGTTTCATCAGCAGCCATGCAAATAACAGAAACAGAAAAGGTCAAGCTCTTTTGACAATTCATGCTACAAGGAGTCTTTCTTCCTTTCACGTGGTTACTTTCATGACATCTGTAAGAACTTAAAATTCCTGAAAGCTGTGACAGCTTACTAAAACTTCCAGTAGCTTTTATCAGTAGTTAAGAACTGTCAGACAAATAGGAGTTGTAGTGTCACATGTATGCCCATATTTACATCCATAGAAAATAAAGATAGAAGCCTCAAATATATGGCCTTAGGAGAACAAAACCAACAAATTTCCCAATTTCCTGCAAGTTTTCATAATGATTTTGTGCCTTAGAAGTACAAACATTGATTCAAGATTTTCCTGTGGCTCTGGCATTTCATTTTCTTATTGTGAGTTCATTTGTGTACATTAAACTGCAAGACTGCAAATTCTCAATTGTTGAGGCACTTGCAGGCAGCCAACCACCACTGCTCCTACCTTTTCCTTGCTAATCTTTCTCTCCAGCTCTTGAAAAACAGCAAGCATAAAGGGGTAACAGCTTGTTTACTTGCATTTTTGATAGCCATCTACCAAAAGTTATCACAAAAACAGTTCTTCAAACACCACAAAATTCCCAAAGCAAGAAAAGTCTTGACAATATTTTCCTGACATATTCTAGGAAGCACACATACACCAAAGGTTTGTCAAAAGTATATAATTAGACCATAATGGGCTGCTTTCTAGGCAAGTATAAGAAACAGCAAACACGACTAACTACATCAAGTTATAATCCAACTACAAGGCACTATGAACACTTAGTAGCCATAAGTATGGACACAAGTAGTCATCTCTCCTTTATCTCACCCTAAGAAAGCAGCTGCACTATTCCTGCTAGCACTCCTCAATCAATCAATCAATCAATCAACCAACCAACCAGTTTGGGGTAGACAGCCACCAGGGCAAAGTTTGGGAAGAATTGCTGAGACGTGACATAAGGTAATGGATCGTGTCAGACACCCTTAGCTGGAACATGAGACTCTACTTTGATATATACCAATTTAAGTTTATACTTTTTTCCCTACATCTGGAAATCAGACTGACAGGCTACCACTGTATTATTAAAAATAGCTATAATACATATTAAAATATAGCCACAAGAACATTAAATGTATTTGCATAGAACAAACCAGACTAATAATGCAGCTCCGGATTAAGCAGCAAGACTGCTGACACACTGGAACTCAGCCTCGGCCTGGACCCGTCTCAGCCCTTTTTTACCTCATAAAACGTGAACATTTGATACAGACTGGATGGTAACACCGCAGCCCTTGGTACGCACCGGCATTCGCTAAACAGGTAAATAAACAGGTCACTTTTTGAATCTAGAAAGAAAACTCAGCGCGGCTTCACACATCGAGTGATCTCAGCGATGTGACAGCAGCGGCTCTCCCCGCCGGGGCCCGGCCCCGAGGTGGCCGGCTCCGCTCCGCGGCCCCGGGCCGGGCCCCGCCCGCGCCTCCTG
>VZRH01002462.1:218613-247093 GCA_013397555.1 Urocynchramus pylzowi
TCCGCCAGCCCGCCCGCCCGCCGCACGGCGGGAGCCTGGGACGGCGCCCGGGGACGCTCCAGCCCTTAATTTCTCTTCCCCCCTTTGCCTTGCAGATGTAGGAATGAGGGTCGGAGCGGAATACCAGGCGCGCATTCCTGACTTCGAGCCCGGTAAATCGCTTTTCGGCTGTAACCTGACATCTCCCGAGGCGGGAGGGGTGGGCTCGCCGCCGGGGCGGGCTCGCCCGGCGCTCTCCGGCGGCGGCGGCCGCGGGGCTGCATTTATGGTGCTTTCGAGCCTTTGTGTCGGCGACCCGGTGCCGGCGGCGGGAGGCTTGGCCGGGGCAGCATCCGCGCTCCGGGGGCGGGGGGCTTCGCGGCGAGGGATTCGCACTTCATTATCGGCCGCATTATGTGTATCCGGCGGGAGGCGGTGAAGCAGAAAAAGCTTGATTTTTTTTTTTTTCCCTGTCCTTAAACCTATAACCATAACAAATATTTGACGAGGGGTGATGGATGTTGTCGGGCAAGGGTGGGAAGTGATGCGCCCTGCCGGAAGCGGAGCAGACCTGGCTGCGTGCTGGAGGCGCTGGGTGGAAGATGCGCTCGGTGGGAAACTCCTGCTCCTGGTTTTGTGTGCTGTAGTAGCCTCGCTGGCCCCGCCGTGGCAGGCTGAGCTGCTCTCCTCCGCCTTCCTCGCCCCCCCAGCCCCGCCCCGAGGAATATGGGTACGCTCGCATAGCCCGGTACTCAGCTTTTGCAAGTTAATCGCTAGAATGCTGCCGTGCCTTACTACGCTGAGCAGGGAGACCAGGGGAGCGTTCAGCAGCTCTGCTGTAGCGGTCAGATGAAGCCTGTCTACTTTGCTGCTCTCCGGGCAGGCTCCCTGGGTGTCAGATGATTTCTTGCCGGAAGAGGATTGCTCTCCGGGTGCCTCCCAAGGCTGGAGCGAGCCCCTCTGCACGGGCCAAAGAAAAGGCCGGGGGAAGGAAAGCGCCAGGGTGGCATTAAATGAATGCGTGCCCTTGGCTTAAGGGAATGCCTTTCCCCTAGGAAGGAGCAGGCAGTCTGTGTCTCTTTGTTAATAAGGCTAATTGTTTGCGACCTTTATTTTTACGTTGCCTACATAAAAATCTACACAGATAAAAAGGATGGTTTCTAACCTTCAGCCTGGATTTGCTTTTCCTATAGGCCGTTTAAATTAGAAAAACACCTAGTGTTTGTTTTTCTTTTGATTAAAAGAACTCTTCAGCCCTTGTAGGACAATTCAGGTTCTGTGGTTTCAATTTTGTAAGCTGTATATGCAATGGTACCATTACATTAGTAACTACAGAACTAATTTTATGCTCTCCTATAACCAGACTTTTTAGAGCTCCTAAGTGTTTCTGGGGGATGGTATTCAATTAATGCCACTTTCCCCAATACCTGGGATTAATGTATACTCACCCTGTCAGTTTCCTTAATAATGGAAATGTTTATTTCTAACTCCTGAGTTAGAGGCATAGTGTTTTATTATGAGGTATTATCCTTCTTGGTGTGTGTGTATTTTGCTTATTAGGGCAAGAAGGTAGTGATTTATTTTGGAACACCTAAGTCTTACAAAATAAATTAAAAAGTCCATCAAGTTTACAAGTACGGCACTCACCAAGTTGACAGATTGCTTATCTGAGGAGATATCAGCGAGATCTCATTCTTTCATCTCTTTGGATTTTTGGTTGAATTTTTTTTTCTGGTGAGTTTTGAGGCATAATTTCTTAGAGACAGAAGTAATGAGAGACAAAAATCTGTGCTCTTACAGGTACACTTAGGTTACTTTTTTTTGTAGGAAGTGAGGTAGTAAGCTCCCCTTTAGTTCTAAGTTTGCATATATGGACATGGCGCTGTATTTGATTAATTGTGTTTCTTCTTGTTCTAGAGCTTTTTTTTAGGCTTTAGAGTATGTGTTTATTTGCAGTACTCTTGAGTGCTGTTTTTTAAGCCCCTTGAAATAAGTAGGTGAGAGAAGGGAATCAATGATAAATAAAAGTAGACATAACTCTAAGACAAAAGTCAGCCCTGATAAACCCACAGAATACTAAAATGAGTGGAATAATACTAATCCTTGGGTTTCACTTAGCCTGTCTTGAAAAATAGCCATAAGCAATGCTCTACAACAATACACTGAGGAACAAAATATTCATGATTAATGTTGTCATGGCAGTAAACATTTTTTTAAAACTTAGTTTATATATAAAACAAGATAATTTTTTAAAAGAAAAAGTGCAACTGTGTTTCTCAGTGTCTCATGGAAGAAGTGGATTGTGGTTGGAAGCAGCAATTAGGAGAAGTTCACTTAAATATACTCTCTTACCCCCTCCACACCATATTATTTTTACCAGCAAACTTTCAGATAGAGCTTAAGGGAAGTAGTGTTTCTAATTGTCACCAAATATTACAGCAATGAGAGAGATTTTGTCACTGCAAGAAACTATTTTAATAAGTAAACTTGGGACTTTATCTAATTTGCTGAGTTAACATCTCTTGCACTCAGATGTTGTCTCATCCTCCTGGTTTTCCTATAATATTTTATATTCTTGGTGAAAATTTTTCTGTTTTTACTTTCTAACCCACCTATAGATCCAACAGGATGTTACAAAGTTGGTATCCTTATATTGTGGGTTGTTTGCATTCTTTTGGAAATCATGGTAGAGAATGCACCACCCTGTTGTGTTATCCACAGATAACTGCTAGAGAAGTTTTATTCTACTCAGATTTAGACTTTGCAATGGTTTTAGTATGAATTTTGTTTACTTTATGCTGAAATGCTTAATTTCCCATTTACCCTCTTTTCAGGGAAGGAGTTGGGGCTATCAAGAAGAATATTTTATACTATTTAAGGTCACTTAGGAAAACATTTCTCTGTATTTCTTTATAACTTCTCTCTCTCTAGTCTTCTAATAGAAAAACAGGCTTTTTAAAGTTGAAATGATTAAATGGTGTGGGGAAGGTTTAGTCTTAAGCAGAGGAAAGTACATTTTCTGCTGGAAACCAACATACTTTTAAATTGCCGTGCTGCCCTACAGTGCCCTCACTGTGCCTTGTATGCTTCTGGATGACCACTTTATTCTCAGTACCTGGAATCCTGTATAGAGCTGCACCAGCTGTGCATACCTAACTTCTAATGTGAAGCTGCAGTTTAGAGAGGGTCAGTTTGCTGCTGTGATTTCCCTGTTCTGGAAGTGGTGCAGGGTGCCTGTCAGTCATTTTCAGCTGGCTGCATTTCCTAACTGGTACTGGCAGAGGGGTGCAGCAGCTGAAGTGCTGAAACCTCTTCCTCAGTGGCTTGGAGGTGTGTTTTGGGGAGAGGGAGACTTGTTATTCTTCAGCTGTAGCTCTTGGTCCTTCTCTTCCTTACTGACTTACAAGTCTTCTAACACACTTTGGTTAACATGTTGCAGGGTATTTCCAGCCTCCCTCCCTCGTAAAAAAGATCATGTTGCCCTTGAGGTGTCCCACAGCCTCTTTGGGGGTTAAGGCTGCTTGCTTGAGTGCTTGGGGCACAAAGGACAGGCAGGAAGTTCCCAGGAAGGTAGGTAATGGTCCTGCATATGGAGATGATGCCTTAAGTTTTAGTTTTCATATTTTTCAGATTCTGTGCTGTCTTGGTGTGTAGCTCTGAGCTTCATTAAGTGTTGCTAAGTTCTCTTCACAGGGTAGTTAGACAAAACAATCCTTTTCCAGCTTGAGAACCAAGGACAACTGTTACAAGCTTCAGGCCCAAAAAGCATTAACAGTGAAGAGAGCAGACAAGGAGGATGGGACTTCATAACCTGAAGCTGTAATTGGATGACTAACCCCAATATATAAATGGACCAAAACTTATAAAAGTGAAACCTTGTGATCGGTTGTCCATCTTGTGACCATTTTGGGTCCATCTTGGGTGTAGCCCTGGCCAAGGTCTTGTACTGCCCAAGGTGTATCCATTGAGGCCTTTTAAAGAATATCTGCTTTATTCTTTTAGCTCTGTCTGGTCTCTGTTCCCGCCTCTCAAGGCATCAGAGATGGGGGGATCCCTGCAGAGATGGGGGATCCCTGTCCTACAGCTAGGGGTATCCCATGCTGAGGTCAGGGTGCCTTCCTTCAAGCTACCTGTATGCATCTCATTGTTCCTTTGTCATTCTGCTTTTTTTCTGGCACTGTGAAGGTGCCACCTGAATGGAAGCAGATGTCTGATTCCTGCTGGGGACACAGCACTGCTTTGAAAAGGGATTTTCTGGTGGTTGTTGCTTGTTTGTCACGTGAGGGTGGCATCTCATTAGGGGAGTGTCACCACATACATGATTTCCTGCAGGCACAAGAACTCTGAAACTAATTTTTTTTTTTTGCTTTTGCATTTGAGTATTCCGTATCTGATAATATCCATGATATCCAGTTGTCTGCAGGTATCTTAAGTTTAGACATTTTTTCCACATAACCTGAGATTCTAATACATGCTCTGGTGGTCCTGCTTTCTCCAAATCTTTAGTTAGAATGCAGTGCAGGATAGTGATCATTTACTTGTGCCAAGAGAAATGTTGTGCCTGTAACACACTTGCCCTGCTCTTCATGAAATCTTGCATTCCTAATGACTAAAAATGTCATGCTGTTTTGTTCTAAAGTGGAATGTTATATTGAGGAGTTTGTTCTTGTATACCAAAAACCTTTCAGAGTTTAGTAGTTCTTATGCCTTGAAACTGGTCCTTTATGAGTGTATGTACATTCTTAACCTGTTACAGAGTTTATGCTGTATTGAAGTTATCTGCCTTACACATCTCATTTTGGAAAGGCACAGGAGTTCTTTAATTAACTGTTTTCAAGTTCACAGTTGTGATGGATCAAGATTGCAGAGATGATAGCAAATACAAAACACTGCCAAACTGAAGAGGGAAGAGCAACAAAACATAGTACATAAAGGGAAAGCACTACACTGTTCTTTTTTCCAAAGCACTGGGTTTGGTTTTTTGTTTGCTTCAAACAAGATGTAGAGCCTAAATATAAAGTGCGTAAGCTTAAAATGGAGTGAAAAGTTACTTGTTTCACGGAATAAAAAGTGAAAAGCTGTTCTTCTCCAAGAAGGATGCAAGGATAGTTCCTCTGAGGGTGATTACTCAAGGAATTCGTACTGACATTAGATATAAATCCAATTGTTGAGCAATTTCTTAGTGAGATAAACTGTTGTAGGCAAATAGATTGTAAGGGGCTTTATGTTTTAGACTACATTTGTGAAGTAGTAACGGAAAATGACTCTGAATTAATGCTTATACAGTATCAGGGAGTTTTCTTTTACAGCATGTTTTCAAAATCATATGCTCTGATTTAGTGCTTCAGTGTTTGCATCGCTATTGCCCTGTCCTGATGGGTTGGCTAATTTGTACTGCTTCCCTTGCTACATTGAGGTGGGAGTAAACAAACCAAAACCAAAAATTACTTTTACGTCTAACTGCTTTCTCCAGCTATGCAATTTGCTTGGCTATGAATATTAAAATTAGAAAAATCAAAACTAGAGAGAGTTGGACAATCAAACTTCAGGAGAACAGAGTTGCATCCTTGCCAACTTCACAGGGGGTAGATTTAGATATGAGGAAGAAATTCCTCACTATGGGGTGGTGAGGCACTGGCACAGGTTGCCCAGAGAAGCTGTGGATGCCTTGTCCCTGGAAGTGTTCAAGGCCAGGCTGGATGGAGCTTTGAGCAGCCTGGTCTAGTGGAACATGTCCCTGCCTATGGCAGGAGGTTTGGAACTAGATAAGATTCCTTCCAACTGAAGCAATGCACTTCAGTGGTTTAATTGTGGTAACCAGGATACTGTCTAATATTTAGTTATACTTGAACATCATAAGAGTAATGTTCAGATTCACCCATTTGATGTCTTAAGAAAATAATTGTAAATTAATGATTTTTTCCCCGTCTCCTTAGTAGCTGGACTTTTTACTGTGGTTGGCTTTTGCTTAGTGTCGCATAGTTGTTCGCTAGATCACGGTTATTAAATAAATACTGAGAGTTACTTGTTTTCTTACAGGTGCCACAAAATACACTGATAAAGATAATGGAGGGATGCTTGTATGGTCTCCATATCATAATATTCCTGATGCCAAGTGTAAGTCCTTGCCTGCTTAGGAATTTAGGTGCTTAAGTAAACTAAATAATTGTTTCTGGTATGCCTGCTTGCTCTTTATTTTACACACAGTGAAACTGCCAATAATTAAACACAAGGCTTCTTTTTCTTTATTTAGAGAACTCCAGGTAAAGCAAAGATGATCTTCTCTTATGTTAGTAAAGTCTTTGTTTCAAATCATACTGCCTATTTTGATTATTATCATCATTGTCTGTGAAACCTTTTGTTATTAATTAAAGAATAAAATATCTGAACATGAGGAACTTGCTGCTTTAAATTCCTAGGAGAAGGAGTTGCAGTGGATGAATTTAGAAAAGATTTTTTGAGGCCCACTTCAAGGGGAAATTATTACTGCTGTCACAGAAGAAGAAACCAAACATTTTTTCCCTTTAGGAGTGACGTGAAATGCAGGAGTCATCTGACTAAATGTGATCATTTATCTGGTTAATCTAGTTTAAACCTGTCTCCTGTGCTAGAATTTCCCATATGTAATATAGGGGAGTAAACTTTGAGGATGCAGCCATGAGAACCTCATCCTCAGCACAGTTTCTGTCTAATACCAGTAGTTAGAGATTTGTGTCTCTCTGTTTGAGAGAATGCACCTTCAACTACTGCAGAACAGTTAGAAATAAAATACAATAATGATTATTAAACACTTTTTTCATTCCTTAAAGTATAATTAACTCTTTGCAGCAATAGTGCATGGCAAGGATATCCCTTGTCCATTTGAAGAAGGAGGATATGATTATTTCCTTTTCTTGATCGTACTTCCTTTCAACTATCACTTGCCACTTAATTTTGAGTTCTAGAAGGTAAATAGGAAAATTTTGTTTAAAAATAAAAAAGTGAGACTTAATTTCTAAATTATGAAGTGTTCAACTCAAAGTTGCCTCTGTTATTACTAAATATGCTTTTTTAAAATGTTATTCCTTAATTCTGTTATCTAATTATTGATTTTTCATACTTTCTATTGAAAACTGACTTTGTGTCATAGTTCAAATCTGTATTGGTAAGTGAAAGCTATAGTAATCTGGAGGATATACATAATCATTGATATTGGATCTCCTTGCTTTAATTTTTGACATGTTTGGGAATACAAGTAGTAGAAGTAGTTTAATTTAAAACTAACCCAGGAGGGGGTTCCAAAAAGGCATAGCCTTTCAATAACCAGCTAGTCTCTGCTTTAAATAAATAAAAAAAATTATGAGCCTCTGTGGTTTTGTTGTAGTTAAAATGTGAAAGAAAGCAGAATTAGCTTGCATAAAAAGTTTAATTATAAAATTAAATGTTCAATAATGGTCAGTGGGTTTATTTATAATTAATAAAGCTGTGAGTATATTTAACTTTTTGGGGGATCTGGGCCTATGCAGTGTGTTAAAGCATGGGGAGATTCTTTTCCCTTGTTAGGTGGCTAATTGTGTCATAGAGCACAGCTAAAAGTATTAAAGAGTAATTCTGACATTGCTTTGTTACAGTGGATGAATATATAGCAATAGCAAAGGAAAAACATGGATACAATGTGGAACAGGTAAGTGCTGTGGAATGAGAGTGCTCATTTAAAGGTTTTTTTTAATATAAAACTATAACACAACTCTTACTTTTTCCCCTTGGTTACCATTAATTAACGCTGTTTCTCTTCAGGCACGGCAGCAAACACTGCAGTTAAATGGATCTGCATACAGTTGTGGTCTGGATTCTCTGCAAAAGATTGAGCTCTTTGTTTTCATGACATGCTCAGCTTGTAATGTGCACTTTTGAAAGGTTTGGTATGTTTCTTGATACACTGGGCATGTCATGCAATTGTGTGTGTATATTTAGTGAAAGAGTTTCTTAGGGAAGCAGCTTACAAATTTAAAGTTTAACATTAGAATGCAAATATGGTACGATTTTGAACCATTAATTGGTAGAGATGGCACTGGAAAGGTTTCTTTCATATTGAAAAAACTCACACACCAACACTAGTTGAGTGGGTTTTTTCAGAAGCAGGAGAACAGACTCAAGTTTTAGCTCCATAAGTAACAAACAAGTTCACTTTTTATTTAACAGCCTTTGGTCACCATTCCTTAAAAAGTAAGGATAAAACTTTGCTGGTCTGCATGTAGTCCTGTTGCAAAATTCTTCATAAATTACCCAATCTATGTAAAAGTGAGATTACCTATTGCAAAAAAAATATTTGCTGTACATTTGAAAAGAAATTGTATGATCAAGTGTCGGAGAATGGAAGCTTGCTCATCAACTGCTGTCTGACAAAGAGGCTGCCAGTGTTACAGTGTCCAGAATATACCTGTGGTTTGGTGTTACTACTTTATGCCTTGACTTCTGGTAGGCAAGAGGAAGAACTGATGGATCTCAAGTCTCCAAGAGCTGGATTTCTAAAATATTTCTGGTACAAAACGTTTGTAGACTCCGCACAATGGAATAGAAATTCTCTTTGCAATAGATGCATGTCACGTGCCATTTTAACAAGAGCAGAGGTTTGCTGTGTCCAGGTTGTTGGAAGATGTGAAATCAGGGGGTTGGAGAGATGCCTGGTGATCATGTTTGTGCTGTATGATTGAAACTGAGTGGATTACATTGCCCAATTCCCATGCCCGAATCTTGGCATCAAATCTGCCTGTGATTCTCTGGCAGAAAGTCCAATGAACATAAAATTCTTTTAGACTATCAAGAAATGAAATTATACAAGAAAGTACATTTAAATTTCCATTCCTTATTAGGTGCACGTGATGAAGTGGCCATGCTGTTATTTGTGGATTGGAGAGTTGTAGAAAGACCACTTTCACTTTGAACTTTCAGACTTGCATTTTGGATGACCCTCTGGCTACTAAAGTACTTTTATTTAAAAGTATTAATACTTAAAAGTATTTTTATTTTCTTTCTTGAGTGGGCTGGTAGTAAAAGCCTATAAGGAACTGTGTAGGTGATATATGCCTGTAAAGTAAGAAAGCAGGTCAGATTTGAGCCTCTCAGCCTAGTTCATGCTGCTCTAGAATTACTGCTGCCATGCCAACCTTAAATTGTCTGGCTTTCATACCATTAATAAAGTATAGATGTGCCCACTGTCTCCAAAGAGAATTTTGTAACTTATAGTAAATAGCCAATAAAATTGTAAATACATTTTAAGAAGGGGTTCTGATAGTCAAATTTTATTTCAAACAAATAAATTGCCTGTTTTTATTTAACTTGTCTCAAGGCTTTAGAAAATTGACTAAATCCAAAGAGGGACTATTTCTTTTCAAAGGCTCTCGGCATGTTGTTCTGGCATAAACACAATATTGAGAAGTCCCTTGCGGATCTCCCTAACTTCACTCCTTTCCCTGATGAATGGACAGTTGAAGATAAAGTCCTGTTTGAACAAGCATTTAGCTTCCATGGAAAGAGCTTTCACAGGATCCAGCAAATGGTAAAGTAATATTTTAATCAGAAGCATTAAACAGCTCAGATGCACTAAGAATGAAGGCTCCTGTTAGGCTAAAATTTCCTGTTGATTTCTGTGTAAAAGCTTCAGGAAGAACCTTAAATATAAGATTTAATTTAATTTCATCACGTCTCTTGGACATACAGCTTTTTCACTCTAATGATAAGAAGCCTTCTCCCCTTTTTAAAAATGTGTATGTAATACATCCCTCCTTTTCAATCTTACCAATGCATTTAAAATATTGTTTAAGGATGGTTATAAACACAGCAGAATTATAATTCAGGGTGGAATTTTAAATTTTAAGTGTTAATCTGTTGATGAATTCTTCTAGCTCCCAGACAAGACCATTGCAAGCCTTGTAAAATATTACTATTCTTGGAAAAAAACTCGCTCTAGGACAAGTTTGATGGATCGTCAGGCTCGTAAACTCGCTAATAGAAATAATCAAGGTGACAGGTGAGTTTTATGTTCTTAAGTAGCTAACCAGAGACTGAAATCTTCCTAAGTAGAGATGTGAAGTAATTTCTAGCCATTGTTTCAGGGTGAACCACGTGTTTCAGGTTTGAACCCCTGTTGTGATATCTCTGGTTCTAGCAAGGGGTTTGGTACCTGTGCTTTAAGAACTTTATCATTCCAGTCTGTGTGAGCTGTAATAGGAGACGGGAGGGTTTTAATGGATAACTGTAAAAACAAGGATTTAAACCCTGAAGTCTATTACTGTCTGTGCAGGAGAGTGATTGGGGGGGGGGTTTGGAATTGTTTTTGTTTGGATTTTTGAGCTAATGTAGAACTACAACTGAAAGCTCAACCACTATAAAGAGCTGCAGCACTTACAATGCCTACACATTGTTTTATAACAAAAAATTTATATAGACTCTTTTTGTAGGAGGCTTAGAACTGCTGTCAGAGAGAATTAGAGTTCAGAGTGGTTTTGTTGTCTTTCATAGAAGGGAATAACATTTCACACAGTTACTGTGAAATTAAAATTTTATTGTGCTCAGTATACTTAATAATTAACTTGCACTTTTTAAAAGGTGATGTGTGTTGCATGTATAAGCAACATAATCTATGTTTATATTGGAAGCAGTAATTTTATATCTATAGAAAATTACTTAACTGGAGCAAAAGGGGTCTCTAATTACATGTTATTTCCAATAACTTCTGAAATCTAAAGTTCATATGCTTATTTAGAAATATCCTATTTCTGAAAAATTGCAAGCTAAAATTAGTTTGCTTTTAATATAGCAGTTTGGAGGGGTTTGGTAATAACTATAAATTTTAATTTGTTTTTTCATTAATTTATTCAGAAGTTTTATTGTCAGAATGACTGGATTGGGCTCTAAATTAACTGTTCTCTTTTTAACCTTTTCTTTGATTTAATTCAGTCGATTTAATTTCCCTCCCCTAAATTGCTAGCTTTTAAGCACGTTGGTGAAAAAGCAGTTCCATGTTTTCCCATCATATGCCCTATGCTCCCCACAGACTTCAGCAAGGGTTTATTCACCTGGTGCAGTGGTTTGAAAATTGGTCTATTAAAACTAATGGGGCAAATGAAAGGTTATTTCTAGCCTTGGTATATAGTTGGCCACATAAGTGTTCACGCTGGCACAAGTGGTTGAATTGAAGAAAGGTGACACCAAAATTCTTGGCAGCAGTACCAGCACTGCTTAAAGTAACTTTGAAACTATGGTTTGGGATTGCTTGTTCATCATAATAATTACTAGAATTTAGTACAGAAAATCATGCTTGTAACAGCTGTCTTTTGGAAACTACAAATAATTTTGAGATGCCATATACTCAGATTAGATAAATTCAAGTAGATAACTCTTATCCTGGTGCATACTTTTATTTGGGTTTAAAAAGTATTTAAGTGACTGGCTTTTTTTATAATCTGTCTTTAGTGATGATGACGTAGAAGAAGCTCATCCAATGGATGGAAATGATAGTGATTATGATCCCAAAAAAGAAGCCAAAAAGGAGGTAACAGATAACTTAATGGTGAATGTCAGTTTGTTTGTTTTCAGTGAATGTGTTACTGTGAAGAGTGGATCGTAGTACAGAGGTTTAGGTTTCAGCCTGCTGAGCTCCCAGGGTCTTTAAGTAGTCAAGATCTCGATGACTTCTCATTGAAACCAAATTGTGTCATATATTTTTGCCATTTTGTGGCTGTAAATGCATCTCTCATTACCTCCACTGTGCCCTGAGAGATGTTCAAGTTTTGTAAGAGATGCATCCTCTCACAACCTAGTAGAACAGGTTGTATTTGCCCTCCTTCAGTCTTGTTTACAGTTTTATTGGTTGTGAATTATTTGAATCAAAACCTTTTCTTTGAATTTTAAAATTAAACTACATTTTTCAAAGAACAACTTTTGTTGTTTGTTCAAAGCCTCAATGAGGTGGTGCATTTCAACTAATGTGTGGTTTTACTGAGATGCTTTCTACTAATAAATGTAGAGGAAAAACATTTTTGTCCTAATGATCACTTACTGATAGCTTTACAGATGACTGCTGTGTTCAGGGTATGTTCAGGTTTTAGGAGTTTGAGTTCTTGTTGTAAACATTAAGCTATCTATGAAAAAGACTAGAAAAACACATTTAAATGTGTTTTTAATTGTTTCTTTGATCAACTTCAAGTCTTTGTGATCTTCCTAAATCAGCCAGTTCGTGCTTCTCAAGAGTGAGAGGAAAGGTTATGCAAAACTTCAGCACTCCCATGAAGTGGTATCTAGAATTATGAATAAAATTCTGCACTTTTCAAAAAAAACAATATTCAGTAAGAGACTGATAAGTTTAGCTTCTGTTCTGAGCTTTGCAGTGACCTTCAATGTATCCCTTTATCTACTGGCCTTGGGGGGAAAAAAGGACAATTATCGCTTTCCGTGAAACAGTTTGAGATTACTTTTTAAACATGGGGATGTTTTATAATACTAGCAATGTCACATGGTCTGATAATGCACCTTTTTTACTTTTTGCTGTTCTCACAATGTCCCTGCAATCTAATGATTGGAGTTGCTGCCTTAGCCATGTCTAAACGAGGGCTATTTTGCCCAATTTACTTGGCTATAGTTTGAATCATGACATGCAGTCCAGAATGCAAGTGGTGTGCTGATAGACTTCTAGGAAAAGGACAAATAGGTTTGTAGTTTCTGATGAGCTATTTGGATCTGCACAAGATAATTTTGTGATCTAATGGTTCTGGTAGGATCTGCGTACTTTCACTTCCTAAGCAGAATATAAACTGAGTAGGCTGCTTGAGCTCACAGAGCAATGGAAACTTTCTGTTACCAGATAAAACAAATATAACCTAAGCTCTCTATCTTGGCAAGACAAAATTGTGAGAGAATATTTTCACTTTAAATCCAGATTGAACACACAGGAACTGCAATTTCATACTGAAAGAGCAATGCAGAACCAAAACCCAAATAAGTATAAACAAGTAAAGAAGAAGTAAACTTCACCTTGAATTTTTTACATGTCAAAAATGTAATGCTCTAGATCAATTTTCCAAGGAAGAGCATGTATCTTAAATGCTTTTAAGGTGGCCTCTATGAGGTCTGTGGGCTGGATTAAGATGTTATATTAGCTGGGGAAGAGAATGTGGCACAAGGTCAAGTGTAGTAAAACAAGACTGTTTGGTCCTTTGCACTACTGCTACAGAAAATAATAATAATGATAATAACAATGGCTGCTGCACTTGGTTTTGCAGTCACTGTGATCAGATGACCACCTCCTCTTAACATGCATGGATGCCAGCAGGAAGGAGTAGTAGGGAGCTGCTTGAAGCAGGGAAAAGCCTGAATTCTCTTTCTGTTCTGGCACTAAGCGTTCCTTTGAATTAGAATATCCTTGCAGAGAAAGTAATTTTTGTGTCTCTGCTCCTGGGCTATAAGGAAGCTACTCAGTTGCTCTGAGGGAGTCACATACATGCAGAGAATGTTCAGGTGCCCAAACATACCAAAACAAAGACTTCATTTCCTCTTTACCATTCCTTTCCTTTCCAAAGAAGCAAGTAACTAAGGCCTATGTTTTCTAAATTACATAGGTTTTTATTATGACTGCAGAGGTATGTCCATCCATACTCTCTCTTCCAAATCTCAAATCAGCTCCTCCCCATCCCCCCAAACCAAACAGTACAGTTTCTTTCTGGACAGTGCTTACAGAAGGGAGAAATGTAATTTTGCATTCTTGCTTGGCCTAGTTGACTTTGTCATTCTTCTCCTTTAGTATTTGCCCAAATTCTTCATATCTGATCAGAAACAAGTGTGTAAAGTCACCTTTTATTTGTTTTAAAAACAAGATGCATACATGTATATTACTTACCTTCTGTATATGTAAGAGGTCCATCATGTTCATCCTCTGTCACGGTATTCAGATTTCCATAACATTTACTGTATTTGTGGCCACATTAAAAAAAGTTTTGAAAACTGACCTTTCTTAGAGTAATGCAGGCTTATCCAGCAGATGACTGGTATGCTCCATCAACTCCTCTGCAAGACATAGTTGGATACTACATGCAGAGGAGGATGTTAGCTTAAGTTTTATTTGTCATAAATATGACATTACAATGCTATCTGATACTTCATTCTTTTTAGTGAAGTTGTATACAAGATACTGTTATTCTTTAATGATTTATTTCTTGTAAATTAAAGGGCAATAATGAGCAGCCTGTTCAGACCAGCAAAATAGGTCTGGGTAGAAGAGAGTATCAGAGCTTGCAGCATCGCCACCATTCCCAGCGTTCCAAATGCCGTCCACCAAAAGGCATGTACCTGACCCAGGAAGATGTGATAGCTGTTTCCTGTAGTCCCAATGCAGCCAACACAATTCTTAGACAGCTGGATATGGAACTAATCTCATTAAAGCGACAGGTACCATGGGTTATTGGTCTTGGTTTGTTTCTTTGGTTTGGTTTTTTTTTTTTTTTTTCATCTCAGATTGTTCTGATTGTAATGGTTTTGAAGATTATCTGTGAAGATTCTGAAACTTCTTTAATGTGAGTCTTCCTTGTTTTGTTCCACAGTTATCACCACAAATTCTGGATAGTAGCTGCTCTTCAGTTTTGTTTTTTACATTCATCTGCTCTTTTGGATAAAATGAAGCAAGATTACTTTATACTTACTGAAAAAAAAAAGGGTAGCATTAAAACATTGCTACAGATTTGGGGACAGGAAAAATCAAAAGTCACCTTTGATTTGAATTTTTTTTTTTTTTTACTTTTTTAGAAGTATTAGTTTGAAAACCAAAAATGAGACCAATGGAGCAGAGGAAGTTACATTTGTTGTGCTTTAAATTGTAGCTGTTTTTCTGGATGTCCTTTCCCACATATTACAAAAGTATGAGAGGTGTGTGGAAATCATGGACCTAGTTATTTCTCTGTTTGAGTTGATAAGTTTTCTTCTTATTAAAATTAGAAAAGCTTTTTAGTCTTCACTTTTAAGAGGAAAACTGCTTATGTCCTTTGCATGAAGAAATTAAATGTTGGCATTTGAAGTTGAAACATGTAATTATTCAGCTTCTAAGGGTACAGTAGTTATGTGCATGCTTGCTTTCTAGGAGCGATGGGGCTACAGAGTCAAGGCTTATCTGCTGGAATTTTTGCCTCCTTATAGAGCTGCCACGGTGCAAAATCATGGAGTCAATAAAGGGTTTTTTCATGGGATTTTTGCTCCCTTATGTTCTTTTACAGGAGAAATAAGCTTCTTTCTGTCACAGCAGGACTCTGGGGCTAAATAGCATAGGTGGGTTTCATTCTTTAGCCTAAGTGTAGGTGAGTTTCAGCCTCGAGGTTGTGTTTCTCTTTTTCTTTCTTTTTTTCTTTTTTTTTCTTTTCTTGCAGTGATCTCAGAGATGCAGCCTTTGGAATCTCCCACTGAGTTGTCTGCTTTTCTGTCCATACTTAAGAACCCTTGTAATAGCTGTGCACCATAGTATGCAAAACTATTTTCTTACCTATCTTATGTGCATCAATGTCAGATTTAAGTGGTTAATAGATGTGTATATGTACAATTTGGAAAGTCTATCCCTTTTATAAACTAAGAAATATTTTAAATAATTTCAAGAATCCTCCATAATAAAATTAGAATGATCTCAGGTCAATAACAGCATCTGTCAGAAGGAAGTAACTGGAAACATCTCATGATTTTTTTTTTTTAGAAGGAAGAAGTTAATAAGTTAATATCTGCAATACATCTCACATGTCTAAGAATGAAGTTTTGTGTCTAGAGTATTCTTAATTCTTCAAGAACCTATGCATCCTTATCAAAAATTACTTGTTATGAACAGCTTTTAATATTCTTGCAAACAAACTGTTCTTTTGAAAGACTGGCTTAATTTTTTTTCTCCCTAGAAAACTGATGTGTTTTGTTTTGGTTTTTAAAAGTTTTTTTTTTGAAACAGTTAAAAGTAGTGAAGCCTTAAACCGTAATATTTCTCTTTTTAACTTAGGAGGTACACTTGTGGCAATCCTAGTGAAGATAAATGTGTAAAGTGACCAACTTTCTTTGTGGAGCTGATTAACTTTGTTGTTTTTGACCAAGGTTCAAAATGCTAAGCAAGTAAACAGTGCACTTAAACAGAAAATGGAAGGCGGGATTGAAGAATTCAAACCTCCTGAGGTAAATCAGAATAAATACTGAAACTTCTGGCCTTGCACTTACATTAGTGGGAAGCTGCAGCTTAGTGTTTGCACTTCAGCAGCAGTTTAAACAGGATCCATTAAATTACATGCAGGGGGGAGTCTGGCTTCTTTAGAAGAAATCAGTGGTAGGCTCTTTTTTATGGCAACTGGTTGAAAAAAGAAGCAGAAAAAACTGAAATGTCGTGTCTGTTAACAATAACAGGGAGCTGAAATTGAGCCCTGATACATGGGGGCTTTTTGGATTAAAAATAGGTAATGTAGATTGCCAGTAATAAATGGTGTTCTGTGTGAAAACATGACTATATATACATTTTGGCATCTAAAATGAATGATCCATTACTACTGAAGTTCTGGTTTTGCTTGTTTTAAAGGCTTGGATATGAAATGTAACATGAATGCAAAATGCTCTAAACACCAAGTCCAAATAGTTTAGATAAATGTTACTATAAATTCAAATTCTGTCTGCATAAAGATCATTAGCTTGTGCATAAGTTATTATATAGCTGATACTAAGAATTACAATAAAACAGAGGAAAAACTGCTGGCATAGTTTTAAGCTCAAATCCAGAAACACTATTTCCTCTGCATGAAAACAATCTTAAACTATAAATTTATGGCTTTATAAGCAAGAGGTTTTTACCTATTTTGCAAACTGTAGTGCAAGTAAAACACATTGATGCTCAGTTATTTTGCAGCTGTTGAAACAATTTAATGATCTTTGTGCCATTTTTCTAATTTTAATAGTCTAATCAGAAAATCAATGCCCGTTGGACCACAGAAGAGCAGCTTCTTGCAGTACAAGGTATGTTAATAGTAGCAGCAAGTTGAAATCTGATGCAAAGGATTTGAAGAGGTGATTAGGCTTATATTTGTATTCCCTCTAATGCAAAGATAAACTTTATCTGGTCACCAGGAAAACAGCAAAACTATTGAGACTATTTAGGGCATTTATTCAAGCAACAAGACACTAGGCTTTCTGTTACCCATGTTAAATTTCAAAGAGAAAAGCTAAGCAGGATTTAACAACTGTATTAGTACCAGAAAGTCCCTTCAATCATCTTCTAAATCACTGTACATTAATTTCTTTAATGTGGAAGACTAAAGCAATAGTTAAAGTAAAAAAAATTGAAGCATTTAAGACATCTCCAATATCCTAAGGTAGGAAAAAGCAGAAGTAAATCAGCTTTACTGTTGCCTTTCTCTGTTCATGAGGGAATAATGGACAGGTATCTACCCATTAGGCCTTTTGAGAGTCTAAAGCTGGATATGGATGCTTGACTAAAAGTCTTACTGGACTAAAACCCCAGCATTTTCTAGTAAGCTATTCATACAGCTAATTTGCATTTATTTCATTTATGTGAAGGAAAACTGACTCTTGTTATTAGCATGCACTGCCAAATCAAGAAACATGTAAGGGAATATCTGGAGATGCTGTCTTGAAGGCATATATTGACTTATTTATGTGGATCATCTTTTATCAAGATAATAATAGTTCAGTTATATCTATCTGCTTTAGTCCTCTGTATTCTTCACCTTGAAAATGAGAGACTGAGTTTTAGTATAAAATATTCAGTGGATCAGGACACCAGTGTAAAGTTGTCAGGTATGACATACCTGGTACTTATTTATTAGTCAGATAACTGAACCTAAAGTCAGGTTATTTTGAAGTGTGAATGGAAATGCAGAAAGACATGGTGTGTTTTAAATCATGCCTTTCAACTTACATACTTCAGGCTTGGATTTGCATCTCCAGACTGTCCTTTGTCCTAAGTTCATTCTCTCACTATTGCTAAATACTTCAGTATTTTGTTCCCAGATGCCACTGAAGGAGATGTCTCTAGTATGATAGACTAGTAAGTAAAAGGCTTGCTGGAAGAGTGGGGAAGATCCAGGGTCGTTGTGCCTGCCTTAGAATGGAAGGATTCAAACCATTTTGCCTTTTCATAGTTTAGTTATTGGAGTTCTCTCAAAGCAACAGTTTGGGGAGTGATAAGAATACAGTCAGTTTTTGTTGAGCTATGACACTCTGTGACCAACAAGACAAAAAAACTAGAGCCTGAGCAAAAGAGGATAAGGGTTGGGGTGACTCCTTGGAGAGGAGATCCAGTCTTCTGGTCCCTAGGGATGGTTCTGTGGTTTATAATGGTGGTCAGCCTTAAGGGTGGGGTGAGAAATCTGGCTGTTTTCATTGAAATGTGCTTCTTATATGTATTATTTCCTCTGTGGACCCTTTCCCTTGTCACTATATAAAATGGAGATGGGAGAGAATCTCAATGATGAGAACAAAGTGTTCTAATTATCCCTCCCTTACTTACTGCTTGCTCTCTGTCCTGGAATGAGAGTGCTGGAAGTGTTAACCTCACATCCCTCAGACTGAAGATCCTGATTTCTTGCTTCAAAGCAATTTCTTGAGGTAGTATACTCTAGGCATGAGGGAGACATGCTATGTTTTTCCCTGGCTTTTAGAAGGTAGCCACAGTTGCTCTACTGTGGAAAGCTTCCATAACGTGCCTTAGGTTTGGACTTGAAAGTTGACTTGAACGTGGGGACATTTAGTTTCTACACTTTAAAATAGATTTATTTCATTAAATGTATTGGTATATTTTGGCATATGCTTTTAATAATTTTACAGAAATCATAAGCATTAAGCAGGTAGGTGGCACTTAAATGATTTGTTCATGTGAATTCGGGCAATAACTCTAACCATGGAAATTGTAAATATAATCTGCAGTAATATAATTTTGGTACTGTTTTTTGTAAACATGAAAAAACTCGTTATCTGCAGGCTAATCTCAAGGGATTGCCAGTAACTAATGAAGAGGTGATGAGAAAACTTGCCTTAAAATAAAGCTGTGTGTAATCTTAAAAGCAGTGTGGGTGCCTGCAATGGCGTTGTGGACTCAGATTTACGATCTCTGAGCCAATATATTCGCAGTATAATTTATCAGCTACCAGTTCAGCTTTGAATAGTTGTTGAATGTAATGGTTTAGTTCATCAGTTAGTGTTCTTAAATTACAAACTTCTATGTACAGAAATGTATAAGCATGATCATATTTTCAAACTGAGATCTTGGCCATAAAAATGGAATTGTAAAAATGTTTTACGTTTGTTCAAGACAACAAAATTTGCATTGAAAAGCAGTGCATGACTTTCATGGCATTGCAGGGAAAAGCAGTTGGGACAATCAGAATCTAACTCTACATAAGATAGTTGCCAGGAGCACTGTAATCCCATCACAGTGGAACTGCAGCTCTCATTAACTATTTCTGCCTCGTTGTGGTGCTGTATCATATTGCTTTGCACCCTGTTTAATATGTTTGCTGTGCTGTACAACATGAAGCAGTGTAAACAGCATCAAACTTGGATTTATGAGTTTCTCCAAGAGAGAGGTTGAAGATGAAATGCTGTAATCAAGAGCATGCACGTGTTCCAATGTACCTTTGCAGCTGGATGAAGTTCTGAAGAGCTTGAAGGATTCCTGTGAGCTGGGCTGCTTTCAAATGAGCTGGGAGAAAACCATTCATACATGGGAAGTGAGGCTGTGCAGTTGTCCTTTTTGAGCTTCACTTTCATCATCCTGATAAAGTCATTGAATAAAGGATTGAAGACGTGAGAAATAATTCAGAGGTGTTCAGCACTGAATTTGTATAAGGATGCATAAGAAAGGTGCACCAGTTTGACAGGGATGGTGACTTGGCAACAACTCTTATAGATATGCCATCACCTTATACATTAACATTTTATAAACTCACTGTGAATTTTCTCTATTTCTTACATGGCTTTTAATACATCATTGTGGTAGAGCAGTAGTAATAACATTGAAAAGAATCCAAAATGGGTAGTGCTGTGTGTAGCTAAACTAAGGAAATTTTGGTTTATTTTGATTTTAAGAGTTGGGTTCCCATTGAAGGCAAGAGCACCTTGTTTTCAAGCTGTTAGCTTGGAAATAGGCTTTAAGACCTTATTTTTTGACTATTTGAGTTGAAGATAACCAACAGGCTCAGTTGTTTTGCAGATTAAGGGAGGAAAGAAGCATAGCCCACATAGTAACAGAAAAGGCTGAAATCACTAAAAGTCTATATTAGTTTTCTAACAGAAATGTGCTTTGTTCTGCTGGGCACCTTGTTCACTTGATTAATTGTACAGGATGTTAGATATATTGCAGTGGACGTTTCATGTTCGCTATAAATCAGTAAGGGTGGTAATGGAAGGGCAGACAAAGAATATTAAAATACTGGAGGCAATGTTCTGTGGGCACACACAGCTTTTAAGGAGTACAGCTGATACCTTGTACAGCTGATAAAGCACAGAGCCCAGTCCCTGTCTTTGCTTTGCCTGGATCCATGCCCTCCCACGTGGCTCTGAAATCTTTCCAAGGTTCCTGCAATCAGGAGGGTTGTATTCTTTTGTATGCCCCAGAAAAAGATACTAAATAAATGTACCTGGGCTCTTGACAGCTAAAACATCAGCTTCAGCTACAGAATTTGTTACTGTCCTGGAGGTGAACTTTTCTTTTACATTTCAAGGAGTGTGCATTACCACATCAGAAGTGCCTAATAACAAGGAAAGTAGAAAGGAGCAGTACAAACTGAAGGTCACACTCTTCACAATTAAGTTGAAAAGGAACATAGCTTCCAGATTTGAAACAACTCTCACTTTCTGAACACTTTGCTTCATTTTCTGAAGTGAGGCATGAAATCGGGCGTAAATTTCTTTTCCTGTAATGAGAGAGTGCCTGTCCTCTAAGAACTGTAATATGTTCTGAATGAGTTTAACTATCAGGAGCTTCACAGGAGAAGTCAAATTGTAATTTGCTCATGCATAACTGACAGCAAAAAAAGTCATTGTTTACTCACTCTGAAACAAAATTGGTTTATTTCTTTAAGTCTCCAAACTTTTTGACATTTGTAATTAAAAATATACTTTGTGCAGCTAAAAGCTGTGTTCTAGGAGGTGGGAAAAGTTGAGATGTTTTTTCTTAAGCAGGAGAGGGGAAGAACTAAACACATACCCTAAATATAACAAAATCAATATAATTTTTATTATAATTCAAATTTTTAGTTAAAAACTAAGGAATGTTGCTCTCTATTTTTTTTGTGTTGTATGCATATGTAGTTTTGGAAGTATTTAAAAAAAATATTGGGATTTTCTTTCCAAGTGCTCACAAACAAAAGTAACTGCTGATGTCAGTACAAAAACTAACAAAAAGAACAAGGCAAAGGTCAAGGCAATTTAATCCTGGAGGCTTGTGCTGGACCATCTTATGAGCAGACACTCGTAGCTTAAATATATTTACAGTCTCCAAGGTGGTTGTCCCAAACCCCCAGATTTTTCTACCCAGTTGGAATGGTGAATGAAAGCTTCAGGCAGGCTTTGTGAGGTGGACAGTTGGCAGTTGCTCTGGTGTAGCCTGAGTAGAGCATGTCACAAGTGCAGGAATGAGCATTACTATTATTATTATTATCTGTATCTTGTGATTACAGAACTGTCCCCCCCCTGTTCTGCCCTCTGCCACTCCGGCCCCACTAACCAGGGGAAAGAGCCATCTGCATGCAGCTGGTGTGGAGGGAACCTGTAGGAGCTATCAGTGTTTGTCACTTGATATTTCTAGCATTTTATTCTGTTTACAGCCATTCACACATGCTCAGTCACCCTTCCTCCCCTCTTGAGCTGGTCTTGGGCTTCTGCCCTTATTGTGAGCACGCTGAAAGATTCACTGTGTTTGTCAGAGGCCAGATCTCTGTGGTTTTAGGTTGAGAGGCTTGCTGAGTAAGCCAGGATCTTTTAAGAATGGGTAATGACTTTTTAATAAAGTTCTTGATTTGTATGTTGATAGCTGTGCTATTAAAAATTACTTTGTTTTAATGGAAATTGAGGCCTTCTCCTAATTGAGAAGTTCTCCTAATTAGCGAGTCCTCGCTTTGCAGGTCCCATAGGTTCTCTCTATAAATACATCACACGTAGCTGTGTCTGACTGATTCTTCACAGCTATGTTATTTACTTTGCCTTCCAGGTGTCCGAAAATATGGTAAAGATTTTCAAGCTATTGCAGATGTAATTGGCAACAAGACTGTTGGCCAAGTGAAGAACTTCTTTGTAAACTACAGGCGTCGGTTTAACTTAGAGGAGGTATTGCAGGAATGGGAAGCGGAACAAGGAACCCTGGCTTCTAATGGTGATGCTTCTGCTTTAGGGGAGGACACAAAAAATACTTCTAATGTGCCATCAGGAAAGAGCACTGATGAAGAAGATGAGGTGTGTTTTGTGTACCAGAAATAAGTAAGCATGGGTTGAGGAACAGCATTTTATGTAGTGATAAAATATAAGGTTAACTGGTGTGGAGTGGCAAACCGCATTCTAAAGAATGATGATGAGCTTGCATAGAACTTCAGCCAATGTCGTTAACCAGCTGGGAGCAGGACTGCACCTTTGATAGTGACGATCACGTTACTGTTTTAGTCTTAAAATACACTTCTTGTTCTAGAAGAAGACTTGCTTTGTAAATATTTTTAGTTCTGCTGTCTATGATGTTTTGGTTGGTGATTTTTTTTTTTTTTTCAGTAACTTCTCAGTTCTTGGTTTTATTTTTTAAAATGCTGTTTCCTGTGTAGTGGCCAGTGGCAGCCCAACTGCATCGGGTCCTGGCCGGGTCGGCCGTTCACACAGTCTTGTCTTTGTCCTTTGTGCAGGCACAAAGCACGCCGGCCACTCAGTGTTTAGGCCCTTCACCTCCAGCACATGCATCTGCTCCGGCACCTGCCGCTCCCATGGCAACTCTAAATCAGCCGCCCCCGTTACTTCGTCCAGCGCTTCCCGCCGCTCCTGCTCTGCACCGCCAGCCCCCGCCGCTCCAGCAGCAGGCGCGCTTCATCCAGCCGCGGCCCACCCTCAACCAGCCTCCCCCCCCGCTCATCCGCCCCGCTAATTCCATGCCTCCTCGCCTCAACCCCCGGCCCGTGCTGACCGCGGGCGCTGGCCAGCAGCCACCCTCGCTCATCGGAATTCAGACAGAATCTCAGTCCACTCTGCACTGAAGAAGTACAGGCAGAATTATGCTAACTCCCGCGTTTGAGAAATTGTATCGATGTACTTTCTTTTGTTTTTCCAAATAACGAAGGGGAGAAAAGAGCAAGCCTTCACAGGTATCAGACCAGTTTTCCAGAGGAGCAAGTTAAGAACTAGAAACGGAACGATGTCGATGACCACCTGTATAAAAATATTTTTATGCCGAAGACTTGTACAGCAGAACAATGCCTACACTGCAGCCCTCCTCTGTATGAATAACTGTTGAAGGAAGCTGACTTCTTAAATGAATAAATGTTCAACACACCAAGATTTTGTTTAACTGATTTTTACTCTATTTATTTTATTACAGTTCTTTATAGTCAAGCATCTAACTACAGGAAAGTAGTCTGGCAAATCTAGAAATAGATAATGTTGTAGGAGACTTAAATGTAGTGTTGGGGTTCTTTGTGCGTGTGAATTTTTTAATTTTTTTTTTTTTTTTACCTTTTAGTGAAAGAAAATAATGGCTTTAGGTTCAGAATGTTTGACCCTGTTTAGATAACAGTAGAAGCACTTGTAAGTGTAGGTCTTCATGTTTTTCCTGGAACATCTTAGCTTGTTTTAAAAGGTACTGGCTTATTAAATACTCATCTTTCAGAGTATTCTGAAGACTTGGTGAGCTACTGTACCAAATTTATTAAATCTCATGCGTGTTATACTCATAGAATTTAACTGGAAGCAGGAGTCCAGTTTCTTGCTGCAGTCTTGTCTTGTTGGTTGGGCAGGATAGAGTGGCAGCAGCTTCCACCACCCAGGGGGATGACAGGACAGGAACCATCTAGCAAGAAGTATTAATTTAATTTGTTATTCCACTAATTCTTCTAATGTAAGTACAGTAGAATTCCATTCCTCTGAGAATACCTGCAGTTCGTGTATGGTAGATCACTGATACCTTGCTTGAGCATTAATGAGGGAAGTGTAGAGGCTGGTGGTGCTGGTAGAGTATCATGAGAGTAGTTACCTGCTGCCAACCCAGTCTTACCTCTAAGTGATTATCTCTTGACTCCTGCTATGTTTCTGGCAAAGTTGATGACATGAGTTGAGGGTATTGGGGGAAGGAACAAGGGCGTTTATTTTATTGACTCAGTAAAACCTGCATATAGATATTAATATTCCTTCCAAATTACAGGAGTTTGAAAGAAACTCATTTCATGGCATTCTCATCTGAAACCTTGATTGATGACTACAGTCTTTCAGGGTGTGGGGTTTTTTTGGGCTGCTTTTTTTTTTTTTTTTTTGTAAAAGCAGATGCCTCTAACCTCCAAGTAAACCAGGCTCCAAATATGAGTAGCACTGTTTGAAACTGTGTGGGCTGAATTAAACTATTGAAAAATAATGCATTCTTGATTATATAATAATATTCTTGTTGACTGTCATACTATTTCGAAAGGTTTTTTTGCTTATAGCTGAAATGGTGTCTAAAAGTCTTTTTAACTCCATTTTGTTTTTAACTAGATTTGCCCTTGACTAAAATGAGACTTTTTATGCAAATGGGATGTGCTCTCCCTAGGTTTTCTTCACAGATTAATTAGGTGGTCTAATGATCAGTTTAGCAGCTAAATGAGGGGTTTTTTTAATGTGCAAAGGGAAGTTCTTCTACTATCAGATTCTATTTCAATTGAAAATCTAGTATTAAAGTTTGATAGTTGTAACCTGAATTGCAGTTGAAGTGTTGACCTTTATGTTTTAGTTCTTCATTTTAAAATACTCTCAGATCAGACTTGAGAGATTTTTCTTTCTGAAGAGCTTTCACTGGTGTGCTGTGGTGTCGTACAAAAGGTCTTTCTTACAAATTTTCTTTTCCATCAGAAGAAAATTTGTGCTTAGCCACTATGTGATTCTCAGATGATCCCCTGTCTAAGTAAAGCAGAATTTTAAAACAAGCACCAAGGAATTAGTGGTCATGGAAACTTGTGCTCTGGGAGTCATGAGTCTTTAGTGTGCCCTCCCCAGCTACACACACATCTGGCTGCTCTCTGGTCTTTAAGACCAATAAAAAACCAAGATGGTACGTTTTTACAGCTTAATTGTTAACAGTGGTAAGAGTCATCTTCAGGATATTTTTTCTTTTTTTTTTTTCTTTTTTTTTTTTTACTTTTAAGCATTGAGTCTCCCAGATGTGTGTATTGTACATCTGCTAATTTTTGTCTTGTCTCTTGTCGATAGACTTCAGTATGCAGAATGTTGGGTGTTACAGTACAGTTGGCCACCACCAACTGCTGTGAAACTGTTCAGTACATTGTAATTCCGTTTAATCTTGTTTAAATATTCTATAACTGGGCAAAGGTGCTGTATTTGAAGGGGGGAGGGAGGGTCAGAGATAGGTAGGGTAGTATTTCTTAATTTACCTACACTGTAGCACACAGTAGGGAACTCCTAGCATTTGTAGTACTAAATAAGTATGTACATAGCAAAATGTCTTTATTGTGTGCTTTGCAGAATATGTGCATACAGTTTGCACGTCCTGTTTTGGGGGGTAGGGTTTGTTTCAAGCAGTGTTTGCCTGGAGAGTGATATGCTTGCTGCTTAATCAAAGGATTAAAGTTTCAAAGAAATCTGTGTCTTCTATTTTTATGTACCTTGTAATGGTTTAATATGTTAGGGCCCTTATACTGTGATTCTCTTCTAAATTCATTTATATTTTTTTAAGAATTAGAAATAAAATTATACAATGGTGTTGATTTCAGTGAGAAATTTCTTTTGCCATATCTGGTCTCCTGTTTTGTAATGTAGTAATGAACTCTGACTTCAAGGTTGGCTTAATTTTGTCACTTTAAAAAATGTACAATGTTTGCACACTAACGTTTGGCAGAGAACGTGTATCCTACATTGTTCAAAGCTAATGTAACTCTACAGCTTTTTGTACAGTTTATTTTAGTTAATAAAGCAAAATGGTACTAAAAAATTACATTTTACAAATGCAAGGCATAAGCAGAACAACATGTATTCAAGAAACAACACTTGCAAAATATGGATGTACAAGAACTATCAGATTTAATTGTTGCACTTTAAATCAGAATGGGTACGAAGTTGAGCAGGTATTTCTGCATTTAATAAAACAATCACTAAACATTGCACATCATAGTAAAGCAGTTTAATTTGTTGCTCCTGAGCAAAAGGAAATAGGTACTTTTGTCCTTAGGGGTTTTTTTTCATCCTTAGAGTGTTGGGATTTTTCTTTACTCTGGAAACCTCACAATGCATCAAGAACAGAACACAAACCAGTAGCTTACAGATATGGGAGTTTGTGTATGGACAGAGACAAATTGCAGAGTTTATAGTTTGGGATGAAGGTTACTAGGACTGTGTTGTGGCTTTTTATAGCAAAAGAAAGGAATAGACTGAGTTTACAGCTGAGGCCAGGCAGAAATGTGGTCAGGCAAAAAAGCAAAGCCAAACATGGTGAAATAGTGTGCTTGGAGATGTGTTTCATATTGCAAGGGAAGTTGTAGACAAGTCAGCAATGTTGCACTGAATACAGCTCAGTCATCCTGCTAGACGTGGTGAACCTCCAGCTTTTCCTGAGGCTGAGGTAGCCAAACCTCAAGAGTTTGCCTTTCTCAGAGTGAGTTAAAAGCAGGCACTGATGGGATAGACATCTGCTTGAAGGTCCTAGGCAGTTGTATATGAGACATAAAGGCAAACATGAGCTCTTTAACACTGCTCATAGTCCATTGCTGATGAATTAGGCATCAAAAATGTACAGTCAGGTAGGGAGGAGAAGCAGAATATACAGGCAACAGTATCTGGACTGTTTAATTAGCAGGTGCCCCATTTTATAGAAGAGGTAGCCTCAACATTTATTCTAAAGTACAACTTTGGAAAATAATGCTTCATTTTCACCACTAGTGAAAGCTGCTACTTTTTAGTTCTAGTTTTTTAATCTTAAAGCTCTTTTTCAGTGCAGTTTTGTACACTGAAAGAATTCTAGCTGCACAATAAATCCTCATTGCTGTTACTGACTTGGCAGTTTTCCCTTGGATTGGCTCAAAAGGAAGCACTGAGATTCAGGGATTGTGATCTCTCCAGCATTTTCAAGGATGCAAATGTCTTAATGCAGACCAGGCATCCTGTTATGTTCACTGAGCCTTAAGTGAAGAGGGGTTTTTTAACTAATGCCTGCACCCTGATATCTGATGATTTTATTGATGAATCTTCAACCCCCCAAAGCACTATTCTGGGGAATTGTGTTCTGCACTGGGAGGATGGTGCAGCCAATGACCAGCTTGGGAACCTGATCCCATCTCTAAGCTATTCATTTAAACTTATACATATTTAATTACGGAAACATAATGCCTGTTGTTCTGACAGATCTTCCTGTGAACTTCCGGCAAGTAGTACCCTGACTAATCAGGATATTCCTAAAAGCTAATAAAACAAATAAAACCAACCTATTTTTTTGCAAGAAGGAGTGTTTTTGAAAGTGTCTGTTGTAGTAATGTCTTTGCTGGGCTCCCAGACTCAATGCACTGTGGACTGAATCCCATGGGAGTGACAATTCTGAGACATTTTAGCAAAAGAAGAATCTTTCTGAAACCATTTTGTTAGTATTGGTTTTAGAGCTCCTTTGAAGACAATCCCAGATAACGCGACCCAATTGTTTCTTTTTTTGTTAGCCTTAGTGCTTTTGTACGTGTGCTAGGATGGAATGTTCCTTAGAGACTGGTTTTCCTAGAAGTGGTTTAATGTGAAAGACAGAACAAAGTGCAGCAGCAGGTGATGTGGAACAGGCAGCAAAGCCCTCGCATCACTCCTGTTGGCTGGAGGAGGGCGGCGTTGCCTGCCTTTGTAAGGAACCCTTCGGCACGTCTCGGGTCATTAGCCAGTAGTCCTGGCACGTAAGAGTAATAGAATAACAGCAAATAATAACAGGTTCGTCCGCGTCCTTTGCCTATTTAGCGTGGGCTTTATTTCGCTCTTTCAGTCCCGCAGGTGTAAATAATGAAAAGCAACTACCTGTCCTCCCTGCAGGCAGCGAGCGCTGTGTCCGCGCCCCGCCGCCGCTCCTCGTTACCCGCTCCAGGAAAACTCCCTGTCCTGCGGGGCACGGCTCTGCCGACCTTACCGCACCTCCCCGGGCGCTCGGGAGCCTGCGGGCCGCTGTGCCGAACCCGGGGCCGGCGCCGGGTGAGGATGGGCTGCCGGGGAGCCTTCCCCAGCCGCGGCTCCCGGCGCTGCCGTCCCCAAGGAGCCCGGGAGCGCCGGCATGCCCGGAGCGGGGCGGTGCCACCGCCGGGGTCTCCCC
>VZRH01002462.1:247253-271460 GCA_013397555.1 Urocynchramus pylzowi
CGGGCTCCTTAGGGCGGCAGCGGGGGGTGCCGGCCGGGCTGGCGGCGGGCGACACCTCCCTGAAGTGCCTCTCCGGGTCCGAGGAAGTCTGCGCCCGGCTGCTCTTCTCCGCTCGGACGGGAGGCCCGGGTCGCCAAGGCGAAGTTGGCGCCCCGGGAGTTGTGCGAGGTGCGGCGGAGCCCTCGCCCCTGGCGCGGGGGTTCCCCCGTGGAGCCGGGCTCGGCCCAGCCCTGCCCGGGATGCGCCACCGCCGCCGCCCCCAGGGATGCCGGAGGGAAAGGTAGGCCCGGTGCCCACCCCAGAGGTTGACGCAGGGCCGAAATTTTGGGGGTTGGGGAGGAGATAAAGCCGGGACTGCTCGGATGAATGAAGAATGTCTTTGCAGCTCTCATCTCTTCAGACTGCAGGGACCTGTAACAAGCATCCCCGCTGGTGTCAGCTGAATGCTGCTGGAGGGAGGGAATCTCCCCTCTGTGCTTGTGCAGGGGGTCTTCTGATTTTCCTTGATTAACAGCACTCTGGGAGCATCTTGAGGCAGCAGGCTTTAACCAAACGTTTTCAACACTCTTCATATTTAGAAGGAAAAATGAAGAGCTCCTATTGTTGGCACTTCTTGAATTGCTTTGCCTATTGTTAACTTGGCTGTGCCTTCCCGGTGCCAGCCAAGAACAACTTTCCTCATAACTTCCGTTTTATAAATACGGGATGGCTGGAAGGAGTGCAGCGATGCGCTAAAAATAGCTGGGTGTATTCAGGTCAGGCACATCTCCAGGCTGGCAGCAGAAACAGTTGTATTTTTAAACTCCCCTGCTGATTGCACACAGAGCATGCGGGTTTAGTGATGAAGGTACAGTTGGGGTGGTCTGGAATGTCGTTGTGCATGAGCCTGGGCCTGGCTGGTTTTTCACATCATCTTCTTTTCTCCGAGGACTGTGTTGTATTATTGCTTTTGAGCTAAGCATGAGGTGTGGTGGTGATGTGTGGCACTCAGCCTAAAACCACCCAGGACGACTTCCTTTGCTGCTAGCTTTGGTTATCTTATTTTATTTCTGTTGTGCAGAGAAGTTTTTGCTGTGGTTGAGGACCCCTCTGTGTGAGCAGAAGGCAGAACCGCAGCCCTTGGCTGAAGGGAGTTCATAGTTTCAAGTCAGGAGGGAGGGACGTGCCTGCATGCAGGAGCAATAGGAGACAGTGGGACCCTCTGGATCACCTTGATAGTCAGAAGCCAGTTGTTCCCAGCTGCTTGGCAAAGGAGATCTTGGAGAAGAGATTTGAAGTAGAGAAGTAGAACAGCCTGCTAATATCTATCAAAAAAACAAAACAAAAAAACCCCAAAAAAAACAAAACAAAAAAAAAATTGCCCTCCCGGCACACACTTGCTCAAAGAAATGACAGAGAGGCAATGGAGCCTGTTATCATTGCTTGAACAGAGAGGAACCTTTATATCATTGGAGGTGATGCAGAGGCAAGTGGAGGGAGACCAGAACAGGCTTTGAAACTGAAGAGGTTTTGGTGCAGTGAGAAAGTGGAGGGATGGTGAGAGGTGATATGGTTGTAGCTGTGGCTTAGAAAAATGATCCCTGTGGCAACACACAGGGTGGATAAATGAGTAAAATATTACATTTCAAGAGAAATAAGTGTTTGGAAATTAGTATTTTCCTCATTCCTGGAAGTGTTCAAGGCCAGGCTGGATGGGGCTTTGAACAACCTGGTGTAGTGGAAGGTGCCCCTGCCCATGGCCAGGTGGTTGGAAAGAGATGATCTTTAAGGTCCCTTCCAACCCAGACCCTTGATTTGATGAAAAGCAGAGGATGATGGTGATGGATGACAGATTTATTTATGTTAGTAGACAAGAAATACCATGTCATACAGAGATATAAAGCAGAAGAAGTTGGTGAGGTATTGTGAAGATCTAACACTTAAAGCCTGAGAGGGAGATGAAGGTTATGGAGCTGAGTGGAACAGGGTCTGGTTGTGTCAGGCTGGGACATGGGCTGTGCAGAAGAAGGGCTGCAGGGGAACCTTGGGATTATCATGCTGCCTCTGGGCTGGTCATCATCCTCAGCCAGATATCAGAGGAGAGGCTGAAAGTTCAGCCTGTGCAGGAAGATGGTCTGCAGCGATAGGGCACATCTGTGAGTACCTCCCAGGAAACTTTAGGGTTAGAAACTGAAGAGTTGTAAGCTGCTGAAAGATAAGATTCAGAGTAACACCTTGAAGGAAGAAAGAAAAAAAGCTTGTGGCACTCATAGGGTATTTATGGAATTTTGAGAGGGTAAGGAATCACAGCCAGGAGGGGACAAGATTTCAAAGCTAGAAAGCTGCTCTTGTAGACTTGGACAGAAGGAATTCAGGTAAGTGCAGAGGGCAGAAACCAGACAGTTCTTTATTTCACCACACAGGCTCTCTAAGTCAGGAGCAGTTCTTACACAGCTGGCAAAGCTCTGGGACAGGTCAGGAGCTCTTAATTATGTGCCTCAAATTGCTTGGGTCACTTTACAAAATCCCTTCACTGGGCAAGACTTGTAGGGTGGTCAGACTTGTAGGGTGCTTCATCTCCTGGACTTTATTTGTGCCCACCTTTAAGTTACCCTATAGCCCTCTGTCTTTTTCAGCTCTTTGTCTGACCCTTTGATTTTGCATAAATAGGCATAATTCATCATCAGGAATCATCTGGCTAGGGAGAGATACTCCTTTCTCTGCTTTTTCAGAGAGTCTGTGTGAATTGTAGTTTTCTTGTCTCCTGATCCTGTGGAGGCAGTTGCTGGTGGCTGCAGGGATTCAGGTAGTTTCTGTTGTCTCACCTGAGACATTCAGTTCTTGGGAGCATTCCCTGCCCAGGGCAGTGTGGCAGCCTGAGGGTGCTGCTGCAGAGCCCAGCCAGCTGGCTGGGACACCTCACAGCCAGCGTGCCCTTGGGTCTGCACCCTGAGGGCAGGATTTCAGAACCTCTTCTTTTGCTTTCTGGGGCTTTTTTTTTTCTGGTCCAAGTTTCTCAGCAATAACTGTGAAGGGTTAATGATCACACTGTTAGTCATCAGTCCCTTATCAGTGTCAGTTTGGGCTGCAAGTGTGTAGTTGTTCCACTATCTTCCCTCAGCCCAGGAAGGAAGCTAAACTCTTTACCCTGGTGTGTGGCTGGGCTCAGGAAAGTGAGGAAACTTGAGTCATGCTGTATTGTTAATAAAAATGTTGCAAAAATTTCCAGTTTCCCCTGCTCGATATTGCAACAAATACACAAGTGTGTGAGAAACTGCTTGCACCTAAACCACAGTGGTTTTGAGATGGGATTGGCCAGAGTGCTCTGTAGTTAAGCATGTTTGTCTCTGGGAGTGGGACTGGTAAAGCAAGTTTTTGTGTGTAATATACTGACGTTTGCATACAGGGATTCTGTATGGGTAAGTATGTTGCTGTGAACTTACTTTGCAGAAGGTTATATCAAAATATAAAAGTTACTTACTGTTATTATGCAGAATTACCTAGTGACTAATCAAACCTCAAGGTCAGGAACCATCTGCTAAGCAGTTTTTCCCAAAGTAGATGCTGTGAGACATGAAATGATCCGACCTGTGCTAATATCATATGGTTCACAGTCTTGTCTGGTATATCCATGTGCTTGAAACTGGAATGTGGCCCTATGAAAGGAACAAAAAAATGCTGTGGCTGCCTGGCTGTGGCAGCACGCTCAGGCAGAGCAGCACAGCTTTCCACTGCATTTGGAGAAGGGGCCATGGGAGAGCACCTCTCCTGGTACCTCTGTACATCTCCAGCCTGTCCTCATGGGAAGGACTTTTTTAAGAACACATCCTTTTTCCTTTTTGATTTTTTTTTCTTTTTAAGAAAAGAAAATGGTGACAATCTTTGCTGTCACCACTTTCCCAACAGCAAGTTCCTGGGGTCCCTGAGAGCACTGGGTTTTTACATTAGCAGTTGCATTTTCAGTGACAGCTGTGACTAGAAAAATGTGTGTCTACATGTCATCAGACACATGGGTTTAAAAAAAAATTTGAGCTCATCCTAGTAATTCAGATGAATAACCGTTGAGTTGATTCATAGATTTCTGTATAGATGCTGGTAAAGTTCTTTATTAAGACTGAGTCAAAGGGTCTGGGCATGGAAAATTAAACCAAGGATCTCTCATGCGTTAAACAGATATTCATGGCCAAGCCAACAGAGTGGTCAAATCAGCTGAAGTCCTGAATAGTGTATCCCTATAGGGCAGAGAAAGAGATGTGAATTTGGAAGCCCCAAAGACCTAGTTCTGCAAAATTTGTAGTGGCCAATTATTTGTTAGGAAAAGTGATGACTCACTTTGGCTTAAGTACACTAAAAGATAAAAAATTAAAGCCTGTTAGTTGTCTTGCTTTCTGTCCCTTACTGTTATTTTTTTCTCAGTAACTTTTGTTTCTTTATTTCATTTTTCTGTCTCTTCCTTCATTCTGTTTCCTAAATGCTGTTGCTGTCTGTCTTTTCACTTGAGTTCATCCCCTTGAGTTTGCTTGAAACTTGGTCAGGATTTCAGCACCATGCTTGGCGCTGGAGGAGGTCAAGGGCTGCTCACGAGCAATAGCACTGGCCTGCTGCTCTCTACTCATCTGCAGAGTCAGACTGTTTAAAATTAAGATCCTGCTCCCACTCAACTTCTCCATTTGGGGTTTTCCCCAAAGCTTCCCAGAAGCAGATGGTGCTTCCTGGAGCTGTGCTTGCAGAGCGCTACAACTTCTGCAGCGCCGCCTCCTCCCGACGAATCCAGCTGGATTTGCCCTTCCCTCAGAGCTGGCAGGCTCAAGGAAAGTCTGTGTACAAGCTGTTGTGCTGTTCTGGTGTCAGCCTGTGTGCAGTCTGTTCTGGTGTCAGCCTGACCAGGAAGCAACCTGAGGACAGGTGCTGATGGCAGGGATGAAAGGACACCACCTGGGTTAAAAAGCTTGACTGTAGAAGGGGGCTTAGGCTGTGCTGAGAAATGCAACTGAAATCAATTTAATTGATCCCATAAAGAAGCTGCATCCCTGCAAATTGGTGCCTTTTCCTTTGCCACTGACTTCATGATGCAATGATTTGTCTGTTCCAGAGCTTCATGGAAGGTTCAGGAAAACATGCCATAGGTTGAGATACCTCCTGGGAGGGGAGATGGAAATTGCAATAGGTTAGAAATTATTTGGGAGAAAGATCAGTTAAAGGGAAAAGGCGAAAGAGGGTATATGTTGCATTAAGTACAAAAAAGAATAGACACTTTCTTTGGAAAATTAGTATTTTAAATAACAGGAGACTTAAAAATTACTACTTTCAGAGAAAATATAATAGGTTACTTTGGGAAAGGAAGAAAAAAAAAAGAAGAAAACAAGAGACCAGAAAGCAAAGGAAGTGGGCAGAGGAGGATAAAGAAGGAGTGGGGGTAGAGATGGAGCCTAAGGCACTGCCTCAAGGGCAGCACATTTTGGACTGGAGAGGGAGGCTGCCAAGAATTCTGCGTGCACAATTAAGTTGAGACTACAAAACCATTAAGGTTTATGGTCACTTAAGTTATTACAAAACCAAATAAAATGTTTATTTTCTTAAAATGGATTTTATTTCCGTTTGAGGGTTCTGTTTGGATGTGACATGCCTGTGCAGCCTGTGGCATGAGCTGATGTGACCAAGCCACTGCTGCTTCCTCTGTGAGCTGCCACTTCACTTCCTGCAATGGGTGGGTTCACCCGGCTTTGCCGAGGCTACCGTGGAGGGCTTCACAGGATTGGACCTGGGTGTTCCTTATGTCCTTGTGTGTTTCCTGCTGCCCTTGTACTTTTCCTTTGATCACATCACTCACCAGTTTTGTGGAAGGTGAAATGTACTCTGTATCTTGGATTCCAACTGTGAGAAACGTCCTTGGTAACCTTGTGTTGCTCCAGATGGTAAATTTGCAGTCCCTACATCATTGCAGTAAGGCAAAATACTTTTCAGTGGCTTGCCTTGTATCCTAATACTTCTAAAACATTTTCATGCATGATCTTTTCAAAGCTGCTCTGGGGGATTTCCACTCCCTCGCTGTTTTAAAATGCTTGTACTGCTGTGTTAACCACAAAGCTCATGCTGTTACACTCTCTGTCTCTCTCTCTCTCTGTCTCTCTCTCATTTTCTCCCCATTGAGGACCAGCTACAGTTTTCCAGGTATGGCTTTACCAAAATGTGTCTTGTTAATGCTGGCAGGAGCTTAACTTTGCCAGAATTATTTTTCATTTCTGAAGGGCTGTTCAGGGGCTTGGCACACAGGGGTTGGGGGAAGGCTGCAGACCCAAAAACATCTCAGGGAACAAATTCACCCCTGAACTGGCAAAGTGGTGTCGTGCTGTTGTAAGGGTGAGAGGCAGAGCCTTCTTACTGAGATTTCTGTCGGTGCTTGGGAAGGTGATAAAACATTCAGGGATTGCCACAGAAGTGATGGCAACAAGGTTATTTTCTAGCTATGAATGAGGTTATTTTAAGACATAACAATATGGTGTTGATTAGAAATCAATTTCTTGATAATGCAAAATTAATTATTTTTAGAACATCCAGGGAAAACAGTAGATGTAGCAAATAAGTAAACTGGCTGTAAAATCAAAGCTGCTTTAGCACCAGAAACACTTCATTAGTTGTAAGGGTATATTTTTAATTTTTTTTTAATGCTGTGTTGTAACCTGTGTCTTAAAACCCTGATGCAGTCTAGTCTTATGGGAATTTATTGTAATGCTTGACTGTGCCTCCATGCAAAGGAAACCCTACTGTCTTACTCTGCTTAGTGAAAATTTGCCTATGGAGATGAGCAAACTGATGCTTGCTTAATAAGGTTTTACTGTGCCTTGAGGATGAGGTAGTATTACAGTTGGAACTTCAATAGCAGAGAGGTGTCTGTATACAAAAGGAAATGTTTATTCTGCTGTCCTCTGCAGCAACATCCCCTGGGGGGGCTCAGGCACATATCCAATAGGAAATTGTTGCTGTTAGAAATACTCTCTCCTGGGTAGCAGCTGGTCACTGCCCTGCAGCTTTTAGGTGATTAGGACAACAGCAGAGCCGTTCCTGAGGTTCCCTTGCTGCCAGGTGCAGTGGGAGTGAGCCCTGAGTGCTAGCAGTGGGTCTATGTTGGTGCAACAGGGCATCCTGTCCCTCCTCAGCCTCTGTGCTGCAGGGACACACATGATGCAGCCAGGGTCCTTCTCCCATATGGGGACTCTGCAAGTGTCTTTTGTTGTCAGCAGGCAAAATGTTCTAACTCCTCCTGGGCTGGAAGGGAGAAGGATGATCCCCCAGTGATGTCAGATGTCATCATCTCCTGTTTCCACATGACATCATATAACTTGCTATATCTTAAATATGCATCTCAAACTGCATAGATACTTTTAGTCATTCTTTAGCTAACTGTTAGCTCTTCCACTCTGTGTGTTGAGCTGGGGCATATATTTTTTGTCCCCAAAATAGTGGAGTTTTGGAGGACCTTAGAATAGTAAATCATACAACTTTGTTATTTTAATTCAAAAGTACTGTAGGCAGCTAATCTGTTCATAAATTTAATAGTTTACAAGGCAGCTTGGAGAGGGTTGTTTTAATGCAAGATGTGTTCCCCTCCATCCTGTTTCTGTCTGTTACCTCCCAATGAAGTGACTTGATCTTAAACCTCCAAATTTGACACAACTTTTCCCACTTGTGCCTAAGACGGTTCTGATCTACCATAAAAGGTAGATAATTTTAGAGGAAGGGACAGGGCATCTTTTAAGACTTGTCCCTACCATGTGTTGTAGGGCAAAGTAACAGAGCTGGACTAGAGCTACAGAAAGGTAGGTGCATACCTTTTTTTCTGTGCCCTTTTGAATGTATGACATGGAAGCTGCTAAGTGAGGAAGGTGCTTTTTACTGGGAATACACCAGTCCTGGAGGGTGGCTGAGCATCACCCTCCCCTCATGCAGTGAACCTGGCAGAAGCCAGGCTCTCAGCCCCATTTGCCTGGCAGCAGGACCAGGGATCCTGTATTCTTGTCAATGTGTGATGATCAAATCTGTGATAACAACCTGGATGTTTTCCCTTCTCAGTCTGGTGAGATATGGGACATGGTGGCACCCAGTGCCTGTGCCTGGTTTCGCTGTCCTGGAAATTTTGGCTGTAATGGTGCACTCACAGTTCATGGGGTAATGATTGGCTTCATATGAGAGAAAGCAGGAAAAACATGTTCTCTTTAAAAAAAAGCAACCACATAATAAGGAATGGTTTTTCCTGTGTGCAGAAGGTATATCTTTGTGGCTTGAAGAAGTTAATCTGTCCACAGTAGTTCAGTGTGATCAAGGTTCCACACAGCCTCTGTCATTCCGACTGCTGGTGCTGTAGATAGAGAGCAGCTGTGCTGGAGGGGAGCTGTTTGAACATGGCTTTAAAATGTTGATGCAATTTTATATTCTAGAAAGTCATGCCCATGCTGATTTTTCTCTTTATTATTATGTTCTGCTCATTTTCTGAACAAGAAGCAATTCTAAGTGTGAAGCATTTTACTGGAAAATGTTTGGGCTCAGTTTGGTGTGGTGGTAGTTAAAATAGGATAGCTCCCAATTTAGAAAGTTTATTTTTGTTATGAAAATTCTCCCACTTGGGTTATTTCCAGTGAGGTTAAGGCATCTACATAGAAAGAGTTGTTCCAGAAGCATTTTGCTTGTGCAGCTCATGGTGCAGGCAAGGCTGGGATGCTGAAGTGGGCTGGGAAGATGCAGCTGGGAGCTCTTTGTACTGCACTGCCTTTGAGCTCCCACTCATTGCTAGCTGTTTATAGGACTTGGGCTTAGCTTCTGGTGATCCATACCACTTTTTTAATGTGTGGGCAGAATTAATTCTATTTATTTCAGTATAGGGAAATCCTTTTCTTTTTTTTTTTTTTTTTTTTTTAACGTGTAGATTTTCAGTCTCCATAGGCTGGGGGGCTTTGTGTGCGTGTGCTGTTGCAGTGCAGTTGCAGTGAAAATCCCTTTACAGCGTGCACTGTGTCTGCCACAAGAGCATCATTATGCAGCACGAGTCTGCTGCTCTCTGCTATTTTAAACCAGCGTTACAGTTCACACGTGTGCTGAAAAATTGCAGCATACACAAAGGCAGGACAGCTTCCCCTTGCTGGAAGCTGTGAGCAGCCAGAAGTGAAAGCTACCTCAGCCCCTACCTACGCTGGCCAGGCATCAGCGTAAGCAGGAAATTGATTCAGATAACCCTGGGCTGCTCTCACTTCACCTAACAGCACTTTTTCCCCTGCCGGTTTCCCTTTGGTTTCAGTTCAGAGAGCAGATGCGCTGGAAGCCGGGAGTGGGAGCAAAGCTGCTGCGAGCCGCCCTGAGTCACTGGTGAGTGCCGGCATGGGAATTCCTCGCTGCCTGGGCTGGTTTGGATCGCGTCCCACCGAGTGCTGGCTGGCACCGGGCTGCTGCTTCTCAGCTCCTCTGAGTCTCCCCGGCTGATTCACGCGGGCACCGCTCCAGCTTGGGCAAGGCGCTGCCATCCACCGGCCCCCTCCCGGAGCAGCCCGCGTCTTCCAGCAGAACAGCTGCAAGCCCTGCAGCAAGGCTCCTGCGAGGCTGGCAGCAGCGGTGAGCTCCCCCATCTTCTGAGGTTTCCGCTCTGCCCTCTGAGCAGGCAGCCTCCCCTTTCACCTGGGGTGCTCTTTCCTGTGTCCTGAGGTGCCCTCAGCTGTGCAATACTATCCTGGGCGAGGCTGAGGTGGAGGAGGTGCTGTCATGGAGATGCCAAGAGTCTCCATTTTTAGGAGTGGGATTCGGGTTGGGTGCATTATGAAGATGTTTAAAGAGATACAGGCTCTGATTTCAGCAAGAGAGTTGGAAGGTCTTGTACCACAGCAGAGTGACTCCCTGCAGAAAGAAATGGGAGTAATTTTGGTTGATTTAATGAGTAGTAAGAGCTCTGGAGGAGTTTCTTGATGGTATTTTGGGCTGCTGGCTGTTTCTTTTTTATGTGTCCCATAACTTTTTTGCCTAAAATATGTCACCCAGCTGGAGTTTCTGGAGTTAAGGATGATCTCTAAAGGCAAAATGGGTAAAACATAGAATTGTTGTTGATTTTATTTTAGTGATGCATTAGCTTGCTAAACCATACCATCTGATGAGGTAAGTGCTGGAGCATAATAGGGCTGGGGAAACTGTATGCCAAGTAAACGGGAGAGAGAGCATTAATGAGAGAGGAAGGAAACTTGTTTCAGGGTTGTCACCAATCCATGGCAGAGTGAGTTCTTAGGCAGCTCATCCTGTGGGTGGTCCATGCTCTGGAAGTTAATGGTGACAGCTCTCCATCTGCCTTAGAAGCAGCAGGAACACTCTGCTGCTGGCATCTGCTACCGAGGCAGCCCAGACATGAGACTGGTAATCCCTCAGGCTGCATTTTGTCATCTCTGGTTGACAAGAGGAAAAGAGAATTGCTCCTTATTAGGTGTCAGGGAACCAGGAACTGCATTTTCAGAGGAGGAAAGATCAGCTGTTTAAAAATGAAAGAAGCAAATGGACATCCCTGTCTAGTTTGAAGCAGGAGACTGTTCATTTGGAGGGACCAAACAGGGTAATTTGCAAACTCCTGTTGGAATAATAAGTCTTTAATGGCTGGAATGTGATTATGGCTCATATTCCTGAGGGCTACTGATGTTAGATAATCAGTCGTGCTGGAGTATGTCAGACATTCAGCCTGGTGAAAGGCAGGGAGACTCTCACAAGCTGGGCAGGTGAATACTGTGTACAGCCACTAACGAGGGTGCTGAGTTACAGGAGCACTTAAATGTTGGCTGTGGAATACATTTTAATTGGTTAAGTGCTTTGGTGTGTTTTTCAGTCAGGCACATTATCTGTCTGCAGGATTTCCTCACCCAGTATGGGTTGTTAAAGGAGAAAGGAAAATGGATGTTGCTCTCTGAAGCCCAAGGTGCTCTGTGGCAGCTCACTAATTGCTGCTTTTGTGGGCCACGGGCCACTGCAGCAGGGAGGGGGGCAGAGTGTCAGCACTGGGCACACTGTTTCATGCCAGACACAAGGTTGTTAATGGTGATGTGCTGGCCCTGCTTCTCTCCAAAAGCAGCAAATGCCCTCGGTGACCTTACAGGAGATGAGTGAGAGCTCTCAGACAGGTGCTGATGCCAGTAAGGGTGACTCCAGTGACTGACAGGGCAAGTGGTGCACACAGAGGAGAAACAGCATCCCACAGCACAGCTGTAAAACTGAGCACTTCCCTCAGGAAAAGAGGATCTGGGAGCTCAGGTGTGTTGTGCTTTCGTACCGTCCTGTAAAGAAAACATCTTCTGAGTGCAAAGCTGCAAGAAATGTCAACCAGAGCGGCTCTAGGGCTTGAGCTACTTACAAAAAACCAAAAACGTCAAGGTTGAGGGACTGGTGGCAAATCTCAAGGTTTGTGGCTTAAGGCTTGGAACAAATGTTGATGGTTTTTCCTACTGGAAAATTAACATTGCATTCCTGTGCTGTGTATGAGTTATGGTAGGTTGAAAGAAAAATTTACGTCACACTCCTGATCGCAACCCTGCTCTTCTTTCTTTTTTCCCCACCACTTCTTTCAGACAGAATTAATATAGCCAAAAACTTGCACATAATTAAGTAAAATAAGAGTTTACTGCTAGAAATGAATGATCAACAGGAAAAAGAAAGATGTCAAGTTAAGAGGCTTCAACTCCTGTAACACCTAAACTGAAGGTAAAATCCCCCTGCTGGCTTCTTTTTTGTATGCTCCTTGCTGTGAACCACAAAGCCATCTCCTGCTTGAACCAGTGCAATGATCTTGTAAATTCATGTGGGTGGGCTCTGCTTCAAGTGGAGACTTTCCTGATGAACCTTAAGGCCAAGACTTGGCCTCTGCTTTCCCCAGCTGTGTTTGAGACTCTTGTTGTTTTTTAAGACTAAGAACTGCTGCAAGAAAACAAAACAAAACAAAAAAAGAAACAAAACAAAAAAAAAATCAAAAACCAACCAAACCATAAAAATCTCAATTCTGTGGAATAATTTTCAGACTGTGAAGCTCTTTTCCAAAGGAGTGTGCTTTGATGCTTGCAGCGTGATCTTCGTTTTGTGGTTCTGTGAGTGTTTGATTGTTCTCCCATAGCTGGCACCACGTTTCCCTCTGAAAGCTGTCCTCCCCCCTGCAGATGAGAGCCCTCCTGGCAGCAGCAGCCTGCTGCAAGCAGTAGCCGAGGCAGAGTGGCTGCCAGGGAGTGTTTGAAGAGCTTCTCCCTGCGTCTCCTTCACTTCCCAGTGCAGCTCCCATGGCCTGTGACGAACCCGCTGCTCCCTCGGGCATCTTCACGCGCCAGAACTCCTCCAGCACCAGCTCCCTGGACTTCGAGCCCGACGCTGACTACAAGTTTGTGGAAAGCCTGGAGGAGCGGTACAAGTGCGCCCACTGCCACCTGGTCCTGCACAACCCCCACCAGACGGGATGCGGGCACCGCTTCTGCCAGCAGTGCATTCTTGCTCTGAGGTGAGAGCAGATTCCTCCCCTTGTTCCCTTTCCTAAAAACAGCAGCCCACGTCCTCTGTCAATCAGCAGTGAGTGCCATAATAATATTACCTGTCTCTTGTCTCCCTGCCAGCCTCTCAGGGCCCCCGGCCAGCCCCGGCTCGGCAGACAACGGGGTGGGGGCAGCCCTGAAGCGTCCGACAGCGGGGGGACACTCTCTGTGCCCCGAGGGGACTGATGGCAACCGGGCCAGTGCCTTTGCAGCAGGAGAGACACTGGAGACAGTGGGAGAGGAAAAGGCCGACTCTCAGCAGGGGGCTATTCCAAGGTTTATTCAGAGCTCCCGAGGGACTCCTGTAGACCTCAGGGGGCCTCCTGCTCAGAGCAACGGGAGGGATGCCAAGGTCACATTTAAAGGGAGGTGGAAACAAAAAGTAGATAACATTTGTTGACCAATAAGGATGCTAAAGGGATGGAATCTAAAGGAATGGACATTTTGGGCAACATATAGGATACTTCTTGGGGGGCTGACTCTTGGCCTCCGGCTAATCACACGACGGATTTGGCCGAAGGTTCTGGATAAAGAGGATGGGATGCTGAGTGATTGACAGAGAGCCAGGGCAGGGGGTTTGGAGATGATCTCAACCCAGGAGAATGATAACACAGGTATAGGGAAGGGGTACAGTTTGGGGTAAACTACTTAGGAAAACTAAAGGAATACCAAAAACTATTACAAAGTATTACAAAATATAAAAACACACTACAACAATTACCGACCCGGTGAGAGGCTGAAGGAGTCAACAGGAGGGCTCTGTTGAGCCCAGTGACTGCGTGCTCAGTGTTTTAAAGGTGTCTCTGCTGACCTTACCCCATGCTGGTGAGCCACAGGGAAGTCAGCATAAAGAAACTGTTGATGTGAGCTGATAGTGCTGTGTGAGATGCTGCTGTGGTCTGTCTGTCTGCCTGCCATGGTGCTCTTCAGAGGAATTTGCTGCATTGATGACTCACGGTGTTGGTGCTGGTGGTTAGGTTAGGCTGCGTTCATTTGCTTCTGTATAATTCCTCTGAATTTAGCAGAATTATAAACTGATGTTAATATTACCTGATGCTGCAGTCAGATCACAAGGCTGCTGGCATCACTCTTTCTTGGTACAAATGACTTTACCCCCCAGACCTGTCTGGGAATACACTATGGACTCTTTGGTGTACCTGAGGGCAGGATTTCACCTGGAAAGGTTGCAGAGGAACCTCTTTATGTGGATGATGTCACTAATTACCTTTTGTGAACTTTAGATGCTTCATGTTTGCTGCTTTGTCTCTGGGTTGACTCCTTTTGTACTGCCTCTATGATTGTTTTCCTGGATTTTACAGGATTTTTATGCCTTTTAAGAAAGAAGTCATTAGATCTCCTTTTACTGGCATAGCAAGGAGGGCACTGCTTCTAGTAGACAAAGGCTGGGTTTAAAGCACACAGTGAGATTTTTTGAGACATGACATTTGTGATCTGCAGATGGTCAGACAGTGACAATGTTCTCTTAATTAAAAAACATCTTGTGGTTTTTACCATTGAACACTCTTAGGACAGACTCTGCTTTCTGTTACGTATTCACAGTTACTGCTTTATGCCCTCTTTGAGCTGTGGGCAGAATTTGGCTGTGTAATTGCCAGATAAAAGTGTTTTTAAAGGACTTTTTGTTGTTGTTTTTATGCTATCTACTGCTGACTTCTGTCAGAGTCAGATTATAGCAAAGCCCAATTCCATAAAATAAATTTAATTTCCTGTGGTTTAACACGACTCTTCTTTTGATCTAGAGAGTTAAATGCAGTACCCACCTGTCCTGTCGACAAAGAAACAATAAAAATGCATGAGGTAAGTGGCTATAGCTTTATTTCAGCAGTCAGCATTTACATGGGAAACGCAAGACAGCTGAGAACAAGGTGGTTTTTAGTCCTCAGGGCAGAGCATTTTTTTGTCTCTGAAATAATGCTAAAGGAAGCAATGTACTCAATGATGCTCTCCCAGAAAGGGATTATGGCTGTCTAGCTAAAGCTTCATTTTATACCTCATGTTCTAAAGTTATTTCATTTTAGTCCTCCGTATTTCCAGTAAAGTGTTGAAGAATTTCACAAACCTTTGAATCCTCCCAAGTCACCAGATGTCTGGTTTTTCAATGGAGATTTTACTGACTTGCTTTTTAAATGCCCTATCTTGCTGGGATATCTTGTTTGTCTGATTGTCTTAGTTGTAACTTGGCTATAATTTGCTTTCTTGATTATCTCCATTAGATCTCATTAACTTTGAAAACCTGATTTACTTTTGGGTGACTTTTGGAGGAAAAGAGAAGTTCATCCTTTTTATTTTGCAAGCTATTGTTTGTTTTGATTGTTTTGTTTTACAACAGATTAATTTGTCCTTATTTATATTCCAAAGCTTTAAAGTATACTATATACAGGGAAATAAAATGTCTCCTTCCTCTCTCTCCTAATCCTGATAGGAAATTATAATCAGACTGTGCACAGGATTTTTGTTTTTCATTTGCCATCTTCTACTTCTTGCAAATTTTGATGACAACAATGTGGGAAGATCTCTAAATAAGGCTGAGAGTTTGCTCTGGGGGCTTCATTTGCTTCTGCATACACAGCTGAGAACAGTGCTGCTTCTCAGAGGTGACAGAAAGGATATCTCAGCATTGCCTCCATCCCAAAGGCACTGCTTGAACAGAGTGGAGCATGCACAGAGCTGGTTTGGCTTTCAGGGCCTGTTAGCTCCAGCTGCTTTCTCCTAGATACAGGCAGACTCTGGCTGTGGTTATACAGCTCCTGTGCTACTAGTCCTGCTGGTTGTGGGATGGATCAGCATCTCTGGAATAACTACGTGGGGGGAAAAAACTTCTGTGCTTATTAGAAATGTCATAAATGGTTGAATTTATAGTTTCAGTACAATTTTTTAATATGAATTACAAAGAGCCATACTCACAATTATGGTGTCTACACTTGAACACCTAGAAGATCTGTATTGATGTTTTGTTCTTTTATATTATTTATAACATCCCATGTGACTGCATATTAAAGCTGGTTTGCTTCCTTTACAGGTATTCAAAGACAACTGCTGTAAACGAGAAGTTCTCAACTTGCATGTGTTCTGCAAAAACTTTCCTGACTGCAGTTCAAAAGTAATTCTGGGGCGATATCAGGTTGGTTTGCTTGATCAAATTTTGAAGCCTTTGATTTTCATGACAGCTCTGTGTATTTATGATCAGCTAAATCCCCTTGATTGTCTACAGAGTTATTGTAGCAATGTGGTTTAAGTACAAAGATTATGACAGCTATACACTGTAAGTAGCATATATTACAGCTTTTAGCTTGTTCCAGCTTTGCCTTAGGGCTTTTTTTTTTTTCAATAAGAACCATTTGCTTTACGTAGCCTTCGTAAATCGCAGTGTTCATTCACGTTCTGAATGCTGAGATTGTCGGGGTCTTCTCTGCTGGAGATGGCCCCAGGTGTTGGTGGAAGCCGCTTTTCCCAACCCAGCTGTCCAAGAAGGAGTCAGGAGTCTTCTGCTCATGTTCTCAGTGATGTTTATTGTTTCTTATCTAAAGTATTTTCTGTCTGACCCGCTGAGCTCTGGTTAGCAGGTCAGTCCAAGGCGCACTGCCTCCCACGGGACTGGTGCTATCTTTTATACCCTGAACTATGTATTAGATATTTACAATTGGGTACCAATCCCTAACACCTGTGTTAGACAGTGACTTTCTACTCTGAACCAATCTAAAAATGCCAGCATCACCTAAAAGATGGACGTTAGGAAGAAGGAAGGACAGGGCATGCCCCAATCCCTCCATCTTAGGGTTTTAAACCCCCTGTACCAAATCCCGAATTTTTTCCTTTCACCCTCTAACTACTGCTACTGTGCTGTCTAAACTTTTGTGACTTGTGATTCCTCATATAAGCTTGGAAATTTGTCCCATGGGCTGAAATCAAAGCCCCAAATGCTTTTGGCTTCCTGCCAGGGCTGCCCAGACCCCTGTCCGGGGTTTGGGGCACAGAGAGGAATGTCTTGGATTCCGACAGAGATGATTGTTGATTCGAGGAAACGTGCCAGGTCACGCTGGCCATTTGGCATTGAATCTGCTGCTGTGTGTTGCAGGAGCATCTGCAGCAGTGTTTGTTTGAAAGCATGCAATGCACTAATGATGGATGTCAGGATCAAATTCTTCGCAAAGACCTGAAGGAGCACTTGAGCCAGCACTGTAAATTCCGAGAAGAGAGGTGCCAGTACTGTAATACATATGTGGTGTTAATTAACATAAAGGTAAGATTATGAAGCATTCCCAGGAATCCATAGCACCTGTTTCCCCTTGATTTTGCTGAGTGAAAAGTTTCCAGCATTGTAATTAATTCCTGAAACAAAATTTGGCTGAGTAGCTGAAGGAGAAAGTATAATAAATGTGCTTTAAATCATGCCCATTTCTGATGTTCTCTTATGAGCAATAAAGTGATATGTGACTTGCATTTGTATTGTATTCAGGATTACTTTTTGCATAGCTTCCTCTGTGTATACTACTTTACAAAAATGAAAGCCATTGCCTTGTTTTGTTTTCTTCTTCTTCAGAATCATGAGAAAAATGACTGTCCTGATTATCCTGTGCCTTGTCTCCAAAACTGTTCACAAATAATTCTGAAAAAAGAGGTACTATTATTTGTTTTCTGATACTGTGATTCAGCAGATCACTTACATTTATGAAAACTGAAAGCTGCAGACCACATTGGCCCATGCCAATAAAATTTCATTGCTCTAAGAGTTTCCTTTGTTCAATCCTAAAAGGGATATATCTCCCATCTTATAAGTGGATTCTGTCACTGCAAGCCATTGGTGTTTTGCAGCATGGAAAAATTACCTGGCTTACGTATTGATTCTGAGTACTTGTTTTCCTGGTAAAGCGATTGGTGGTGTCATGACAATGGCCTTTATTCACCTTTTTTTGCAGGCATTTAGATTTTATTAGTGCTTGGAATTACTAAGTATTTATTTAATCACAAACTACTTCATTAATACATGCAGATTGAAAAGCACCACGCTGTGTGTCCCGAGGCAGAAGTGGACTGTCCATACAAGCAGTACGGCTGTCAAGTAAAGGTACTGTTTTACAGATCTTCGTCTGTACCAGGACTGGACTTTGTCTCCCAAACCAGTCAGAATAATTAAAATAACTAATTTATGTCCTTTCACAACCATTTCTGCTGGCTAAGCTGAAATACTAGAGAATCAGGACTGTCCTTCCCTCACTTTCAAGGCATGAAGGAGACATTTTGAATGTTTGCATCAATAATTTTTTTACCCACAGCTTCAAAAATCTGCTTATCTCATTATTTCATTCTTTCACTTCCCCCCTCTGCCTCACTAAGGTTAAAAGAGGGAAACTTGCTGAACATGAAAACAGTGCCCTGAGGGAACACATGCTGCAGATTTTAGACAAGAACTCCCGGTTGGAAGAGCAGGTAAGTCATATTTAATGAGCACTCTTCAGCAGTTCTTGACTGGTTAGAGGATGATACGAGATTCTACATTTGTTGCCTGGTTTAGATCAGGTACATTTTAAAAGACTGTTTTTATGGTTTTTCACACCTCAGAAGACAGAAAAAGCTCTTCTAGTGAAGTCAGTCAATTACAGGGAACCTTCTCTGTGCTTAGGCACATATATTCTCCACCAGGCACAGTGGGAGGCTCCTTGCTATTGCTCACCTCATTTGCTTTCAGTCTCTGCTTTACACTGGATATGAGGTTTAGAGATAAAGTATTTTAAAGTTTCATTGACTGGCCAGGTTGCTGCAAAAAGCAGCCTTTAGCTGCCTAGGTCACCTGCTCTGTGTGGAGGCAGCACAGAGGGCAGCAGAGCCAGTTGCAAGCACCAGTCTGCTCAAGATCACTTCTTTGGCTCCCAGCAGGAGACACTGGGTGTAGGCCCAGTCCTGTCAACTGAATGGATGCAAGCTGATGGGACACTTACTCTTTGCTTCTTTATGCAAGAAATAACAGTCCCAAACTGCTCAAACTTGAAGTATATATCCCTCACTGATTCATCTCTTCTGCTGATTAGACCTCAGTAGAGGAAAAAAATGCATATACATAAACATGCACCTGTGCATGTAGATATATATTATCCCACTATAGAGCTGAATGGATCATCATGATGGGAATGAGAGATAGGAGCCTCTTTGCACCTGGAGCCACACAGATCTGCTCAAAAGTCTGATTACCTTATGTGCAGTGCTTGCCAGTGCTTATTCACAAATAGTGAATTAAGGAGTGCTCTATCTAGCTGACTTGGAGGATTTGCATTGGTAACTTTTCCTCTGTCTCTTATATAGTCAGATATGTTACAATTTCTTCATTGTATGTTTTGGTGTTCCTTAGCATTTATACTCTGATATTTCCATCTGTAGATATCTGACCTGTATAAGAGCCTGGAATGTAAAGAAATCAAAATCCAGCAGCTAGCAGATGCCATTAAGAAGTGTGAGAAAGAATTCAGACAGTATACACAACTGTTTGGTAACAATAGCAACTTGATGGTAAGCACTCAGGTGAGACATTGATTTTACTTTTTTTACCAATTACTTTTTTGCATCCTGAAATATGTTTCTCCAGTAATAATTAATAGCATTAATAATTAATGTCATTAATAGCACAGCAATAACAAATCTCCCCAAGACCTTCTAATTTTTTTACAATATGGTATTGTCTTTTCATTTTAATCGATACAGAATTTTGGATACATGATCTGGGCAAAAAGCACTGTACAAATCCTCATGGTCAGATGCCCAGGGTAAATGTGCAGGTGTAAATTTGAATAAGGAGTTGAATGAAGTGGTGCAGTGTGAATGGGTTCTGAATGAGGGATGGCTTCTCAGTCTGTAAATGTGCTGAATTAATCATGAAGGAGCACTGGGATAAGTTCCTTAGCCAGCAGAGCTCTTTGAATGCAACGTATTGTTGATACTGCTGACATGCTAACGACTTCACTATCTTAATTCAAAGCAAATAGCTGGTTTTATGGATATCTCTTGTCTCTTCTTCCCACCCTCTGCCAATGGCATGATCTGGGAAGGCTCTGGCCAGTCACCTGGATAAGTCTGCACGCCTGGAATCCCAAGTGAAACAGCTAATCCAGATGGCAAACCAGCAGCAGAGTAAATTAGACCTGCGGCCCCTGTTTGACACAATTGAAAACGTGAAACAGAAGATTGCCCTGATGGAGACGTACGACCAGCGCTTGGGTAGGTCGGCGCTTCCCTGCACAGGTGGGGGGGTTGCTGATTTACTGGTGGCTAAGTGGAGGCTCTGGTGCTACACTCGGTCAGTTGGAGCTCTTCACTAGAAAGGGCTTTCTTCTTGCATTCTGAGACCAAACTGTGATGGTGTGTGTGGTGTTCTCCCACCTTTCCCTACTACACAGTGTCTCCTGAGCTCCAGTGGCACTGTGGGGCCACAGAGCCGGCCTTGGTTTGGCTCCTGCACTGTGCCAGAGGCTGTGGTGCTATTCAGGCATTCACAATTTACAGTTAACAGCTTTTATTATTCTACTACCAGCTGCAATTACAGTTTTAAAAAGTTAACAGCTGTAGTTCATAGCCTGTACTCAGGCTTGGGTAGATCAGTCTTGCCAGCTTGAGTCTGGGTACTCATTTTATCCAGGGCTCTGACAGTTTTATTTTACCAAATGTCTCTCTCTTTTTTTTTCTATTTTTTTTCCCCCTCTTCTCTCAGTTGTTTTGGAAGATCAGTCCAGCAAACACGATCGCCAGATCAATAGTCACAAAGCACAGCTCAATAAAAACGAAGAACGATTTAAGCTTTTGGAAGGCACGTGCTACAATGGGAAATTAATCTGGAAAATCACAGACTACAAGAAGAAGAAAAGAGAGGCAGTGGAAGGCCATGTGCTGTCCATTGCCAGCCAGCCCTTCTACACCAGCCGCTGTGGGTACAGGTTGTGTGCCAGAGCCTACCTGAACGGGGACGGCTCGGGAAAGGGAACGCACATCTCCCTCTACTTCGTGGTCATGAGGGGCGAGTTTGACTCGCTGCTGCTCTGGCCTTTCAAGCAGAAGGTTACACTTATGCTTTTGGACCAAAGTGGGAAAAAAAATCACATCGTGGAAGTCTTTAGAGCTGACCCCAACAGCAGCAGTTTCAAAAGGCCGGATGGAGAAATGAATATCGCCTCCGGCTGTCCGCGCTTCGTGCCGCACACCGTCCTGGAGAGCACAAAGAACACCTACATCAGAGATGACACTCTCTTTTTGAAAGTGGTCGTGGATCTAACTGATCTGGAGGAATTGTGAAAAGCGTGCCCGGTCAATGTGACTGCTGTAAGCATGAGGAGCTGCTTTTGTGGTGAACACCAGCCATGCCATAGCAAATTGCCACCAGTCAGACTACTGAGAATGTTTCATGGCTTTGGAATACAGGACGGATAATGAATTGCCAAAGCATCAGCCTTTCCTTTTCTACCCTTTTTTCAAGACTGCATTTTTAAGGCAGCTAGAAGTCCAGGTTGGTGCAAACATGCATTCAATCCAGATTGGTTCAGTCCAGGCTGGGGGGAATGCTTGGCTCCCATCACCAGACTGGCATTTGGAGATGAACCTCCTCCAGTAAATTCCCAGCAGCCCAGGCAGGCCTGTGGGCTCCTCTCCCTCGCACAGAAGTGAAGCCATGCCCAAACATGCAACTGCATTTCATCTGTCTGCAATGGAAACATTTCAACATTAGCAAATTCAAATCAATGTGTCTTGATCCCTTCATCTCCTAGATTTTTGAAGTAGGGAGAATGGCTTCAGTTAGGCAGGGAAAACATTTGCCAAGTATCTTGCATCTTTTTTATTTGTTTTAATTGTATTTTTCCAGAAAGCCCAGAGGAAGGAGACAATGCCTCTTACTATTTTAGCCTGTTGTTTCAGCTGTACAGAGTACCCCAGGTCACAACAGCTTTCTTGTGTCCTTTCCACTCCTGCCTAGTGCCTTGGGACTGGTTTCCTTTGGTGGTAAACATCCACAGTCCCCATCTGAAGCCAAAAGCTGCAGGTGCTTCTCACCTCTCAGGACATGGCCAGAGGCAGGGCACTCAGCCAGCCTGCCAGCTGTTCTTTTGCTTCCACATCTGTGCAAAAGAGATGTTTTCTGGCCTTACCAGCTCTACAAAAGGCAGGAAGAGCTTGGGGAATAGCTCACTTATGTAACATGCACTTTTCCTCTCTCCTAGAAGTTTGGGGAAGAAGGGGGAAAATAGATTCAGGAGTGAGGTTGCTGTAAGAACCCATTTTGTCAATCAGTGCTGCTTTAGTGTTTGTTAAAGGATGACACAGCTGCTGACTGTGACATCTGAAAATCTTAATTTTTATTCCAAGTTCCTTCCATATTGCAAAGGAATGTGTGCATTGTACAGGGTTTATTGGAGACACGCTAAAACCACCAAGGTCAGGCACTGAAGAACAAGTGACACAGAACACATGTGCCTTTTTAAAGCCCTTTGGGTGCCTGTAAGAGGGATGTAATTTTGCATACTCAGTGATTTTGTTATTAGAAGTGGTAGAATTTTGCATCTCTCATCTCTTACAGGTCAGGTGGGGAAACACCACAGCATTATCCATTGCTCCAAAGCTTATCAAGAGACAGCAAGAAACTAAGCTGGTTTTAGAGTAAGAATAAACTAAGCAGGATAAAAATCAAAACAGGGCACAGAATGAAAGGTGTAAGATAGAAAATTCAGGAGGGCAAATGTGGTAAAATGAAAAATGCCCTTCCTGTGAGGGATGTTGACAACAATTTAAATAATTCAAGGATTGATACCAAGATGAAGGCAAAGTACTTTATTTTGTATCTGCAATCTCATTGCTAGACATTCACTTTCCCACATGGTTTTCAGGACATAATTCAGACACATGTATGTTCTAACTCAGGGGTGGAGGGGAAGAGACCTTAGTAATCTGTACCTCATGGTGGGTTAGCACATGCAAAATCTTTGTTTTGATCTAGAAGTCCTTTTTGTTTTATAATGTCAGGATGTACTGAGCCACCATAGGGGCTTTCCGTGTTCCCGGGGACAGATTGTGAGGAACAAATTTTATTCTTGTGTATCGACCTCAATTGTCATTTCCACCATTGACCTCAAGAGTCATTTCAGCTGTAAAACAGAATGAATTGGGCATAACACTTGGTTACAGAAAGAGCAGGCTTGTTTTGACAGTGGTGTGCCATTATGTGACATCAACCCTGAGCCTGGATTTCATGTTGCTTATTACTTTAATATTTGTCATGTAACTTTCAAAGTGACACAACTTGCATAATGACCACTAACAACTGATGAGAGTGTCCCATCCCTGTGTCCTGGGGCTCTCCAGTACACTGAGTGTTAAATACAGAAAGTGACAAAGAACTGGGACAAGCAAGGGAGGCAAGATGAAAAGGATGTGTGTGGTCCATATCCTGGCAAATTCCCAGCCGTCTCTGCCTCCACAACCCCAAATGTAAAATGGGGATAATAATACTTGCAGAAGTGTTGGGGCTATTTAAATGTTTGTGAAGAAGTTTGAGCATGAAAAGAGCTAAGTATTATTAAAACTCCATTTCTAATTGTTAGAGTAGGTGATGGCATAGTGATGTGGATAAGTGTTTAGTGTTTTCCTAGACAGATTTTGGAAGCATGTTTGGTTTTAGGCAGTTCCTACTGCAATCTCTCCTCTACCTACTGGTTGGGTTTAGGTTTTTGCCATGAATATTCCTTTTAAAATTCTGAAGCACAAATTCATCCTGGGTGATGGAAACATCCCTTTTGAAATACTGCCTGTTTTATAAAGAATTAGTTGAGAAGATTAATTTTTTTAAAGACAACCTTCTTTAAATTTGTTGGTTTTAGTACAGAAATTAAGAGATTTATGTTAAATTTTTCAATGATTTTTTTACTGCTGGTAAACAGGGTTTTAAATTTCATCCCATTCCTAATGAAGAAAAAATGTTGTATAGCATGAGCCGTCAGGAACAATTTTGATGTTGCATGAAGAATACCAAAAACTTTTCAATAATATTGTACTGGGTAAGTAACCAAAAGAGCATAGGGTATTTCTACATCAGCATACCATATGTTTCTAATGTATTTATTGATTGTAGTTGTTTGACTATCTCTTACTACAATAGAGGCATTTTTCTAGCCGAATGTCTTTACTGTGTACATAAACTAATGTAAGAATAAATAATTTTATCATCCTTCTGGAGGCACTGTGGCCTATATTCCTTTTGGCTGGACTGAAGCGGACTTTTAAGGATGTGGGGTACAGGGTATGTGTTTACACTCATTAAAAAACAACAAAAACAAACCAGCACTGCTTAAGATTAGGAATCAATGTGCTTCATGGGTATTTTGCTTTGCACTTGGATATTGCAGAGCAGGTTCAGTAAATCCTAAACTGGATCAGATGAATATCCTCGAGGTTGGAGGATGCACTAGGATGATAATTTGTGGCTGGGGCGGCTTTGGGCTCAGCAGGAGCTGGGTTTGTTTCGGTTCATAGCAGGAACAGAACTGTTCCAGTATCCCACGACTTCCCCGTGCAGCGGGGAAGGGACGGGCAGGGCAGCGCCCGGCGGGGAAGGGACGGGCAGGGCAGCGCCCGGCGTGTCGGCGGCCCTGCGGGGGCCGCGCTCCGTGAGGGAGGGCAGGAAGCGGCGGCGGGCGGCCCCAGCCCTTCCGGG
>VZRH01002462.1:271480-304414 GCA_013397555.1 Urocynchramus pylzowi
CACCCGAGCGCGGGTCTGGCCTCCGGTTCCTGGTGCAAGGGGATGAGCCTGAAGGTGCTTTCCACCCGCAGTGTGGTGCAGTGTCATGGGAGGGGGATGTGCCGGGATGACCCTGCTGGAGTGGGGAGGTTGGACCTGGTGACCCTCTGTGGTCCCTTCCAGCCTGTCCCACCCTGTGGTGCCATGGCGCTGCCCTCAGGCGTGCTGGCTCGTGTCCTCTGCTTCTGAACTTCCACCCCCTCCCTCCCCCAAGTCTTTTGGAAATGATATTATTGAGTGTTCTTTTGCCTCTTTTGCCTCCTCCTTTTGACTAGATATGGATAACAGGAAGGATGAAAAAAGTAGGACGCTGTGTGCAACCTCAGAAGAAGGGCTGAAGGCCCGAGGTAGGTGCTGTGATTTGTTGCTGTTCTCTGGTGTTTGTTTGTGTGTCACCCTCTGTGTCACTTAACTGTGTTTGCTTGCTTGGTAATGGCAGTAGACCATGGCACACTGGAAGAGAGGGGAAAAGCACTACAACCCCTCAAAACAGGGGTTTATTGTGTTTAAATTCTACTGAGAGTCATTTCTGTAGGCCACAGTTGCTAGCAGGCTTGTCACTGTTGCCTTGTGTTGCCCTAAGGAAAAGAAAAAAGGAAACGGAAGCGCAGCAGAAGCAGATCCTCATCTGTTTCATCCACGTCATCTTCTAGCAGTACATCCACTTCTTCCTCCTCATCACGCTCATCGTCAAGGTCATCTTCTTCCAGCAGTAGTAGAGGTAAGCTACCTCCACATGCACATGATGTTTTCCAGTTTTGATTGCACTCCTGAGAGCACTTAAAGCTTGTTTTAAAAGTGGTGAAACCACCACAGAGTGACAGTGCAGCATACCAGTGCTGCTTGTTCAGGGTGTCTCTCTCATAACCCTTTCCTATCATGTGTAAAGGTGCCACTTCACGTACAGTTTGCAATGTTCTTGTGTTAATTTGAATTCCTTCTAAAGAGAAACTGCCATTCAAACAAATGTTACTTGGTAACAATATGCTGTATATATTTAAGCCCCTCAATTTATTGCATTTTCAAAACACAGATCTTTTTTTACTTCACCATTCTATCTAGACCAGAGTTGTGGGTTTGATTTAGTCCTACTTTGGTCTTAACATTTCAAGCATTTAACTTTGAGGACTCAGGTGAAGCCAGCACATCTGCAGAATCAGTAAATCAGGTATTTTCAGTTTCCATGTTAGTCCAGTAAGTGGCAGTAACCTAATGTGTTCTCTTTCTCGGGGTTAGTTCAACCTGTGTGTGTGTGTATATAGATATATATATATATGTATGTATAGCGCTGAACTAAAGCACTTTCTTCATATGTTTCACATTTCTCTGTCTTATCTGTAAAACAAATGCCTTTTTCTGAATGCTAAACTTACAGGGCTTGATTTTGTTGTTTATTTTTTTCCCTTAATTTTAGATTCTCCTAAGTCTAAGTCAAAGAAAAAGAAAAAAGAAAAACACAACAAAAAGGTAAAAGTTTACTAAGAGAAATAAGTAGTTAACAAATAAACCGTTCTTTATATTTCAATAACCTTAAATGTTATGTAAGACAATGCTTTTGTCTGTGGCTGTGTAAATCTAAATCATGCTTTTAGAGTTGTGGTAGCTGAACTGATAAATGGGCACTTGACTTTAGACAAAAAGAGAAATAATTTAAAAGTTACTATTGCAAATCATTGCTGGCCCAGCTGGAGTTTAGAGTAGTCTCAGAAAAAAAAGAGAAGTGGGGAATCTTGATAACTTTATAGAATTTGCCACAATAAATTATTTATAGTCAGTGAGTGGTGAATTCTTGCTGTTACAATTTTTAAATTCCATTTTCAGTGATTTTATATGTTGGGGTTACTTTAAAAGAGAGACAACAGGGAATCAGACCTTTTCTGTTGCTCAGAGTCCCAGGGGTTGCTAACTCTGGTGTGTCACTTTCTACTACTTGTCCAACAGTGGTAAGGGCAAGCAGTAGTGTCTGTCTTGACTTGAGTGGCCTTGAGAGATCCTTGTGGGTTTAGGGGTTTTTGCCCTTCTTAGTCTGTAAGCATAAGAGTGTATGTCTTATTCTTGTAGAAAAGGAAAAAGGAGAACAAAATGAAGAAAAAGAAGGAAAAGAAGAAAAGGAAAGAGAAAACAGGACCCATTCAGCTTTCCAAGGTATCCTGGTCTGAGTATGAAGCCCTGTTTCATTTCTCACCTACATACTTAATCCATCCTGTCATAAAAATGTTTATAGGATTACCAGTTTGGTCATCAACCAGTAGAAACCTCTCTCTGTTGTTGTGGACAGTAAGGAAGTATAAAAGATTTTAATTTTACATAAGATTTGTAATGGTACAGATCAAAGCTTAGGTCTTTTTAATATGTGATCTCATTTCAGTTCTTCAAAAACAAAAAGAAGAATGAAAACTACAGCATGATAACTGGAAAGAAAATTAAGATGAAAATAAAGAAGACTAAGGAAGATATAGAGGTAAGAGTTAATTAGTCTAAATGTTCCTAAGAAAAAATGCTGTGTCTTTTAATATTTTTCTAATAGTAGTTTTTGTAGAAGAGTGGGTCTTGCAGTTAGGAGTTGTAAACTGAGTGTAGCTTTTAGTGTGGCTGTGATGCCCTCTGAGAAATTTCAATTCATTCTTTTGGCAGGTTTTATGTTACTAAGGGGCTTGGAATACTCAGTCATGAGCAGAAAAAGCAAAGGATGCTTGTGCAGGTTCCTAGAATTTCAGCCTCTAATCATTTGCCAATTTGTAGCTTTCTCTTACACTGGTGTTAATTGTACTCATCTTCTTTCAGTCTCTTGTGGTCAGTTGTGTAATTGCTACTTCACTGTGTTTTTCTAATACATGCAAGACTAGCCTTTATTTAGAGAGGAATTTTTAAAAATCAGTAGTATTATTAGGACCACATGATCCTGCATTTTCTCAGAGCAGTCAAATGTTTTTGCTGAGATACCCAGGGAAATAAATACCATGAATAGTGTTGTGGGCTATTGCTATGGATGTTTGGACTCAGCACTTAAATAATACCTTCACTCTTCAACACACTAGGGTGACCTGCAGAGGGCTCTGGTACTTGTCAGGTGGTGTTACTTCCTTGAGGTATCCAGCTTGGCAGATTCAGGTTCAGCCCTAGTAGTTCATTCTACAGCTACCAAAGCAGTCCTGAGTTAAATTTGCCTGAAGACACATTATCTTCTCTCTGTGACACCAAAGTGTATGTTAAATTATGCTGAATGTTTGTTAGTTTTGTTCCAGTAGCCTGCTTGTTACAATATTTGATGTCAAATATTTGATGTTGGTCCTTTTTTTGATTGGGGCCTGCGGTCTTGCTGAATTGAACAACATCCATTCTTTACACTATTTAAAGATTCAATAATTTTTTATAAAAAAACTCTGGAACTGACTGGTTGGGCCATCTCTTTCGTGAAAAGACAACCCAAATTCAGGGTTCTGTTATGCTGCATAAGCTGCTGTTTATGTATAGGGAAAAAAAGAAGCTTCCCAAAGCTCAGGACTTGCTGTGAGTACAGTGAAAGCTGCCTCAGCCACCAGAGAGGAGCATCTGTTGTGCTTGTGAGTTCCCTCCTGGGAAGGCTGTGAGCTGCATGATGACAGCCCAGTGGAGCCTCCTTAGGGAGCCACTTAGGAAATGTCTCATGGAATAGTGACAGCTTGTCTCCCCAGTAGCCATTGCCTGGCACTTCTCACTGGTAGCTGGTTAGACACAGCTGTGTCAATGGTGCTTGCTTTGGGATGTGGAAACCCCACAGAAAACAGGGATCTGTGGCCTTGCTCCTGAGTACAGGTCTGTTCAACCACTGCCTCTGCTTGTCTGCTCTGCAGAGAGACCGGAACCGTGCCCAGCTCCTGGAATTTCTGAACTCTGCCTTGTAACAGGGGGAGTCCTCACCAAGGACTGGTGGATGTACCAAGCCAGCCATCATCCTAGCAGAACACTAAAGAGAAACTCAGGGAAAAGGACACCAAGTTGGATAAGACCAGACCATCCTACTGGAAAGAAAATTGGGATGTCCTTTTTTAATGGCAAAACAAGGAGTAGCTAATAACTTGTTGATGGAGATCCATGTCATCCTTTTGGATCCTAAGGTAATAGCCAGGCTGTGGTGTTTTAGAAAAGCCCAAGTGTGTGTTGTTCACAATGATAAGAAATGACACACTGAAGTCCAGCAATGTAATTTCTATCCTAACTGCATGCAGAATGCACTCTTAATTTCAAATGTCTTAATTTTTCTAGTAGTTTAATCAGAGTATTTGTAAATGTTTATTTGAAAGATGAGGTGTTTCTTTTATGTATATTTTTTTCTGGTAGTGATTATGCTTATCATAAAGAGCAAACTGACCTTTGTAAATAGAACATCCTTTTACATAAATGATTTTTTTTTAAAGTTCATTCACCAATATGTTATTTTCTTTCAGAATTTGAGATGTGGTGTTTCTCTGGACAGTTTATTGCTCTCTCTCATTAGAAAGTGTAACAGCAAAATACTCTAGAGCAATAATGGTAGCAAATTATTTTTATCCTAAAATAGAAGCAGGAAAGGTCTCTGGTTTTGTTTGTTTATCTGAACCAGTTGTTCAGTTCATAATAGGTAGTTTACCCCCCACATGTGGAGTTGCAGTTCTAGACTGAAAGCTCTGGACTTGTGGCCTGCTTTTCTGATCCTGTGAGCCATGTATCAAATCTTTCTCTCTTTAAAGTGCAGCAAGACACCTACCATCGACATGCCTTAGTCTGATGGAGAAAGAGCTGTGGAGTGGCGTTGAGGCAGGCAGTGACAGTGACTTCACAGGTCTGCTGACAGTCCACTGTGAGATGAGATAGGTCTGGGCAGGCAGCAGGAGCCCACACAGCTCGTGGGTGTGCCAGCTGTGGTAATTTGCTCAGTGCCTGCACTCTTGCTCCCACACCTTGGCTCGTGGTTACCCAGCAGGCCCCTCTGTACATAACCCTGCTGTGGCAGTTCACTCGAATCCCTCGTGAAGCAGGTGCTCCTCAGGAGCTACAGTTCAGGAATGCCTGAAGGAAGGACTCAAGGGGAGTTGACTTTGACAAAAACATTAAGTGTACAGCAGTCAGAGGGGGGGGAGTTCATTAAAGAGCAAATGAAAAACTGTGTCTGTGTCTGCTACAGTGTTTTGAAGTAAACCTGAAGGTTTGTACCATTGCTCAAGGGATAATTTTATAACTGCTTGACGTTTGAAACCTTCTGAAGGTGTTAAAATCCTCTCCTTTCCCTAGTTTTCTTTTGTTGTGAAGCGTTTTGTAGTTGTTGCAGAGATGTAACTCTTTAGAGACTAAAGCCCTGATCCAGCAGAGAAACTCCATACATCCTTATGAACACAAAACTTGCAAAAACATAGGTAAGAAATGGAGTTTCCTTGACTTTTAATCCAACAATAGAAAGGGTTTTTTTGGAAACACTGTTCTGAAATGTCACTGGGGGGGGAAAACCAACCAAACAAGAAAACCCCTTTTATTTGTCATGGGGATTATGCTTTGATTTATGCTACTTTGGTATTTTCTAGCTAGTGATGTCAAAGCATCTTGCCCAGATAAGCAGCTTTTGTCTCTGGACTTTGCATAACGAGGTTAATCCCAAGCACACTCTTAGATGACAGCATCCTTCCCATTCCCTAGGTTATATTTTATGTAAAGATAGTGTAGTTTTGGAAAACTTGGTGCGGGGTAGGGAGTAGAAATTTGGAAGATGGAAACAAAATAGCAATGGGAAACCTAGAGATCACAGTTGTAAACAACTGCGTTGGTTGGAATGTTCATACTTAGTTTAAATAATTTCCTTTTTGTTGCCTTGGTCAAGATCATAAAAACTCCTGCCCTGTTCTGCATTAGTAGGGAAAAGGCAAAGGGCCTTTAGTAATATGATGTGGATTGTTCTTCCTTTAGGGTTTTGGTAGTTGTCTCTCATGGTACAAAAATGAGTCAAACTATTTCTTCTTAAAAAACAAACCTTTTTTTCGGTGTTTGTTCAGGACAGAGCAATTTTCTGTTTATTTTTCTTGATATGCTGGGTATGCTTTGGTGATGCTTTAAAATATTTCTGTGCTGGGATTTACTTCTAAGCTATCATTTCTTCTACAAAGCTGAGCTGCTTAAACTTTGTGGCAGTGATTCTGCTTTTTTCTCTCCTACCCAGTCAGTTACAAGTGCTCTCTGAAACTTCCCAGCAGTTGCTGCTTTTGTAAGCCTCCTTTTCTGTTCTGCCCACCTCCATGTAGATTCTCAGGTTTCTAAAGAGGCTTGAGTCATGTTGCATCCTTCCCTTCTCCATCTTTCCCCACAAGCACTGAGACCCTGTGCATCTTCTTGAGACTCAGTATCTGCTATTGGGAAAAGGCCAACATATTCCACAGGCCCTTACAGCCAGAATAATTTTCCATGTCCTGCACCCTCAGGAAAGAAGTTCATTTCACTGACCCTTTCACTAAAGCTTGGCTTCTTAATACTGCTTCAGATCCCTGTTGTGGCAGGTGCACCACAGACTGAACCAGGTGAGAAGGTTACAACAGTAAGAATGTGGTGAAAATCAGGTTGAGAAATTTGCATGAGGGAACTGTGAAGCAGCGTGGGATGCTGATACACACATGGCTGATAGAGAGACTTGCTGCCAGATCTGCCAAGAAGTGCATGTCGTGGGCAAGGGTGAAGGCTGGAACAACAGAGCAGTGGAAAAGGTGAGGCCGGGGTGGAGGGAGACAGCTGCCATCAGAAGCTGTGGAGTGGGGCAGAGGTCAAGTCATGAGGCAGGGCCTACAGAAGCTAACCTGGCTGAGCAAGTTGAGGTTATTTCTAAAATGCCAAATTATAGAAGTCTTTTAGATGTGAAACTTGCCTTTTGTGTGAGTGTGTGTGTGACAGTCTTGCCTATCACACTCACCTTCTGTGTTCTGCACCATTTTCCATTCTGAGAATCATGCAGAATTCAACTGAATTTTTTTAGCAGCAGAATTTTCAGAAGCAGAGAAGTCACTGTCGTGGGAAGGAGATGAAGGATACATTCTCTGAGCTGCTGCTGCCATGCCCATCTTCCTTGGCACTGTTTAAAATATTCCATCCCAGCCAGTTCTTGTGGGCAGTGCAATCTTTTGTTACTCATTTCCTTTAGAGTTGGCTTGAACTTCACTCTTTTGCCCACACAAAAATGTAGCAGAGATGAAAAGCTGAAGAAATGTTGATAAATGCCGCTTTGACTCGGAAGTACCTGGCTCCATGGAACTAAGGTGTCTCATCCTGCAGAGCTGAGCAGGGCCTGCCATTTTGGTAACAGTTCAATAACAGTCTGGTTAAACTGGGGCAGGTTGTGCTATTTGGATGTACTTGGGGTTTCATGCTGCAGGAATGTATCATTCCCAGTCATCCTCTGCAGCAGGAAAAACTGAGTGAGCTCTACACACAGGGGAAGAGCAGAGGTCAAAGAGGCTGAAGTGACTTGCCCTGAAGTCACCTGCTGAACCTTTCCTGGTGTGGGCAAGGGTCTTGGTGGCTGAAAGGGATCTCCGATGCCCTTTCATGTGTTGAACACCCTCCTCATTGCCTTTGCTGTGAGGGTCTTTGCTGTGTGTATTTAGAAACAAATTTCCAAAGCTCTGGTTCAACACTCAAGGGTGGGACCTCCACTGTCATTTGAGGACTCTGTGGAATGGCTGGATTTTATGTCATAGTGGGTTTTCCTGAAGGAATGAGGTCCTGGGCACACCTGAGAATTCTCCAGTTTGCACCTGGTTGTATTTCAAGCTATAGGGTGATGAGTTTTTGAGGACCTGCTTCTTAAAATTATTGGCAAGCACCCATCTACTTAGTTCCATCTCTGTACTAAATTAATCATCAAAACTACTGTCCAGTGCAGAGATTGAGATTTATTTGCCTGTTGACAATAGGTATTTTTTCTCCCTACCTGTTCAATTTCAGTCTTAAATTGTGCTTCAGGAGAATGACTGATGTAGTGTTGTGTGAGGGACGAGCAGGACACGGAGCTGAGGGGTCCAAGGAAGCCTCTTGAGAGCCCTTTGGGGCAGCCTGAGGAGCATCATTACCACCCAGCCTGAGGGGCACCGTGTTCCCCATGGCAGCTGCTCCCCTGCCGGCGTGCTGCCCATTGCTGCCATCTTCCTCTCAGGCACTGCACACCAGGGCTAACATCACTTGTGTTCACTTTGCCCTCCATTCGTGAGCTGCTCTGCGGGTGACAGAACAGTGGTGTGAGAGTGAGGAGTCTGCACTTGTCCTGAGAGGCCTGGTTAGGAAGCTGCTGCCTGTTCCCTGGTTGGTCGGTGCTGGAATATCTGCCGGTAGGTGGCAATGCTGTCCAGCTGGAATGTCACAGAAATATTTTTTTTTTTTTTACCTTTGGACGTTGGCTTTGCACTTTTTTATTCTGAAACCCTGTAATTAGCTCGCAAATTCCTAATTATGGTTGTTTATGGGGAACATGTGTAACTGCTGTCCTATGAATTTAATCCAGTCTTTGTTCCTTTCTTGCCCTTGGCTGTGCCGAGGACAGACAATAGTCTCTTCTGCTGGTGCCTGTGCGCCAAAGGCAGAAGGAAGCCTTTAACTTCTCAGTAGCTGAATTCAACAGGAGCAGGTTGCTGAGAGCCAGCAGGGGCCTGGAAGGTGCACCACCCTACCTGGGGCTGCTGAATTCTCCAGAAACTACACTCTACTCTTCTCCATCTCCTAAATAGCAGTGCCAGAATATAGAAAGAAAACTCTCCAATATAAGAAGTATTTCAGTGTCACTGCTTCATAACACATCACACTGGTTATTTAAATAGTCTCCAGACCAAATTAAGTGCAATCTGTTGCTTTAAGCCACTTGACACTGGAAAGAATCAGGTTGGAAAAGTACTGCAGATGGACTGTGACCTGATAGAGGCCTCTGAGGTTACAGCATTGTGAACACTAAACAGATGTAATAGTAATTACATTCTGAGAGCAGATACTCTGATGTCAAAAACACAGAAGCTCTTCCTCACTTTGGTGTCTCTGCTCCAGGGTTAGATTACATTTATTTGGTAAAGGCAACATGTGTCAGTGGCTAAAATATAAGATGCTATAATGTGTGGGATAATCCTAGCCAGGACCCTAACAATTTATAATATTATGAAGTGTCCAGTGACAGTGCACACAGTGTGTTCTTGAAGGCCTCTTTGTCACCTTTCTGTTGTGTTTTTTAAGATCTCATCTGTAAGGATTTTCCCTTTGTCCGAGAATATCTTTGTGCAGGAAATGCACAGAAAATACCTGGTAGTCATTGGGAGACCTGGGCCCAAGACCCTGCAGGCACTCAGGGCCAGCAGAGCATCTTTCTGATGTAAGCCAGCTTGAGACATGGCTTGTCTGACCATGCAAAGGGAACAAGAGGTCCCTTGTGCCAGCAGCCCACACACAGACAGCAGTACCAGGGAAAGGCAGGCACTGAAATTATGATGTCTCTGCCTGGCACAGGTGGGTGGAACTGAGGGAGGCCTAATAGCCTTTCCTCTATCGCAGGGCACAACCGAGGCGGCTGTGACTGATGCAGTCCAGTTCTTCTAGAATGCTTTTTGGGCAAAACTACAGCGCCATACCCTTCAGCAGGGAGGTGCTGCAGGACACAGGAATGTCAGAGTGGCCATTCAGTCAAACTGTAGTTTTCCTTCTGGGAGAGGCCTGTAGCAGTGTCTGGGGGAAGTCATGTAAGCAACACCACAGATCTGCTTGTCCACAGCTTCTGGCGAGGAGTAACTCTGTGCTGTAGGCTGTGTCTAGAGCACTGTGCTTTACTAACCCCCTGTACTCACACAGTCCCCTTTTGGAACCACTCCTTTGTCTGATGTGCAGAATGTGCTAAGCAATGCAATTCATGCTTCAGTAATACTTCATGTGGGGGGAAAAAGTGGTTCCCTTTTGTTTAAAACACATGCATGCTTTGTATATATGATGCTTAGCACAGGGAGTCCTGAGCCATCTGGGGCCATCTGCTGATATTAAAGTGTTCCAGTACACAGGATCAGGTATGGAATCAACAGAGTGACTCAAAAGTATCTGGAGACAAAACACCTATTTTGTCTCTCATATCATCTCATTTTGTGGTAATACTGGTTAATGCAAGACGTGCTCAGAAGCACGTTGATGTTGATGAAGACTTCAATTCAGGGTTGTATCTGCACACCATGTAGCTTCAGAGAACTTCAGACCTTTGCAATTGCTTAATCCTGGTTATTTATCACCTTATATCTTGAGATCTGATTCTAGAGGTAGCAAGATAGAAGGTGGGCAGTTGCATGTGTAGCTTGTAGAGAGAGGATGGAGGTTTTTTTGTTTAGATGGAGTGCCTTTAGCATTCGTGCCTTCCTGCTTTGATACATACACGGTAGGGCAGTGGAACAGCTGTTGTGTTTGGCTAGATACAGACAGATTATATTTCAGGAGACCTTTAATTAAGGACAACAAGTACAAATAAATTGGTTTATATTCCACAGCTTTGCTTTAATTCTCCAAGGTTCCATGTTGAAATGTATGAACAGTGCAGTGTCAGCAGTCAGGTATTTCCCTCAGAGCTTACTCCAGTTCCCCGTGGCATGACAGCTGCCTGAACTCTGTGCTGCTGTGGGTGAGGAACCTCAGCACCTGCCTGCACATCCTTTCTGGCTGGCACAGCCCGTGGCCAGGCTCATCTCTAGAAGCCTCAGGAGCAGGGCTGCACAGCCTCCCTCAGGAGAGCAGTGGCTCTAAGGAGTGCCAGCCCCTGGAAGCTGGGCAGTGTGGCTGAGCTGCTGCCCTTGCTTATTAGCAGGTATAGCAAGTCTAGGACTGCTTTTTCCTGGGTGTGACAGTGTCCTTTGGACAGCACAACACTGTCAGCTACAGGGCAACAGTGATGCTCTGAGCTGATACCAAAAGCCTTGCTCAATTTTGAAAGAAAGTTTGAGGATTTAGAATGATTCTTGTTCAGTTTACTTCTGCTTGTTAATGATGACATGCTGATAGTTAATGTTTCATTCTCCTTAAAGAATTAACACACAGGATGAGCTCTCAGGAGGTGCTAAAAAACAGATCAGAGGGTCTCATCAAGATTTTTTTGTTTTGTTTTTCTACACTGGCAACTGGTGCAGCCCAGGAGGAACAGAGCTGTGGAGTTAGTTACCAATGAGGACCTGATCTTCACGCTATGCAAGTTTCATGAGAGTTTATTTCAGACCGCCATTAGTCCAGATTTATGGTTTATGAGCCACCTGCAATGGATCATTTGGGTTGGCTTTAGCCAGAAACAGTCTGGTGTGTGCCCAGTGCCATGGACCGTAGCACAGGAGGTGGGGACAGTCGGGAGTTTCATGCTCCTCATTTGAACTGACACTAATTTAGCCATGCCAAATGTGGAATTAGGACAAGGCAAACATGAGTGCATAGTTGTTGCTGCATGCTGAGACCAAAGGATTATTTAAGGTTCAGTGTACACAATTTCTAAGAAAAATGAGCACCAGAAGCAGTGCAGCAGTCATGCACCCTGATCACCTCCCAGCTCTGCTTCAGTACCTGCTGCTGCATGCACAGTGCAGGAGCTCACAGTCAGTATTCAAGCAGCTGGCTGCAGGCAAACATGGTACTACCTCTACCCCTGTAAGAGTACTAGATAGCATGGAGTAAGAATAGACCTCTCATGGCTTGGTATCTGAATATCCCTCTATCATCAGATCCTACTGTGAGCCCAGTGTAACTTCCAGAAGTGGTACAGGGAGGGTGATACTGTTCAAGAGTTTAGATTACGTTTTATTGTGGAATTATAAATGATAGGTGAGGCAAAACAGCTGTCACAAACACTGCCACTGCCTGGCCTCCACAACATGCAGGGCTTTGACCAAAGGTCAGCTCTGTCTCCTTTGCTGCACGAGAATGGTGTCTGCCAGCTGGAAGTTGTTAATGAAGGACACAGCACAATCACAGGCTACTGTGATCATGTGAACACCCGTCAGTGATTTCCTTGGCTTAGTACATTGCTGCAGGGAAGGTACTTACTGCTGATTCTCCTTAAGAGAGAGTGAGCATGCTACTGACACTGTGCTGTAACAAAGAGCTTTGTGGCAGTATGTCAGAAGGTCCCTGTCTCCCAGCAGTCCATCAAACATCGCATCGATGCGGTCAATACTGAAAGTGTCAAATGGAACAGAAGTGCAAATAAAATGAATACAGAGCTGCAGCACGAAATTCATGAACTCATTTCAGTCTTCAGTACCGTACAGTGGCTTGCAAATATATGAAAAAAATATGGCTGACTCTTTTCCAAACAAGAATTGTTTCTGCAAATTGTGGTGACCCCTTGCTAGAGATCCTACATCTTCTAGACAGCTAAGGTTATGCTAAGTATGTCTAGCCTTGTTTTTTACTTCATATACACAATCACATTACTTCACAAGGACATATGGCTGAAAAACACTAAGCTGATTGTCAGAAGGCTTTAAACTCTTCCTCATTGAACTAAACTTGGAATAGCCTGTCCCAAACTGGATGCTGTATTTGGAAGCCCTGACTTTTTGATTAAAAGTGAGCTGCTTTCTGTCCCTAGGAGGGTTGCTGGCAGCAATGTTTACCAAGGGATAGAAACTGCAGCCTGGTGCTACTAAGAAAGCCTTGTCTTCAATCTTACATAGCCCAGAGGGGAGAGAGGAAGAGTCAGAATCCCAGTCTTAGAGAGCTCTTAGGGGGTTGATCTTGATCTTTGTTTTATGCTGCCTTCCTCCGTTTCTGGAAGAAGCTGCACATTTCTAGTCTAGGATAGATTTCATGTACTGGAATTCTTCCCAGAGTTGGCACAGCTTCAAAGGGTTTTAATCTTGGCTGTAGAACCCACATGCTGTTGCAAAGATCCTCAGGGAAAAATAGCTGGAAACGGACAAAAGAACAACAAAGCTACAGGGTCCTCCAGGAGCCTGTACCCCACTGAGATGGTTCCCCAAAAGCCAGTCATCCAAGCAAATCCCTCTCTTCGTTCCCCATCTCCTGTTGGTCACCACAAAGCATCCTAGCCCTTGGGCTCTCAGCAGGACACTTGACTTTCACAGAGTGCCCTGCTGTTCCCTTTGCTGGTGAGAGCTCTCCCTGCCGATGCTGAGTTAGGGCCTCAGCAGCTTTTCCTTAGTGGCATTTTCCTGTCTCTTCAAGGTCTCAGAAGAACCTTCATCTGCCAGAGCACTCAGTCACTCACAGCAGCAAAAAGTTCACATTATCTCAACTGTTGCCACTGTACAGAGAGCCCTGGAGATGCATGCTGAGTCCCTTCACCCTTCCCTTTACATGGATACTCTACTTCAGGCCTCTTTCAGGCTTGGCCATAAACATTAATTTCTGGGGTGTAGGGTGATTTCTGATTTATTTCTGAGATGTAGGGTGGAGCTCTTAACTCAGCAACACAGAGCACTGAGGCCCCAGAACAGCACTTGACACATCACTGAGGTATCCACCTGTGTATCTACACAGCAGGTTGATAAATTTCTATCTACTCTGCAGGTGCAAAATTCTGGGGGTTCTGCCTGCATAAAAGAGAAAGTACCCAAGAAACTTGAACATGCATAAACTGGTGGTTGTGGAACATGGTTGGTCTTTAATCTCAAAATGCTTGGGTCTGTTTCTACTTGGGTTGGATTGTGAACTGTCAGCAAAAAAGCGGATCAAGAGCAGTGCTGAGGTTACCTGTGAAGTTTGTTGTAGCACTGAGGAAGGCTATTAGATGGAAAAGGAAGTTCAGTTCCAAATCAGATACTAGCTTTAGCTCACAAGCCTGATCCTGCAAGCCTCACTCATTTAAGTGGCTGTCTTGCTTTCAGCAAGATTGGTTCAGCCAGCAGCTCTCAGTAGCTTGAGCCAAAAGTTTTTACAGATAACTACATCCAGGCTGGAGGGGAAAGGGAGAAGACAGACATAGCAAACCTAATTCATTTTCCACAAGAAAGCAGTAATAAAAATGAGATAGTAAGTGAGCCTTGTCCCTAAGGTTACTGGATAGCTACTGAGTTAAAGGAAAGGCTACCATGTTTGGTAATAAATGGTGCCACAGCCTGCAGGCATCAGCAGCGGTTACTACGGACACAGCTTCCAAGACAGAGACAGGCAGGAAAAGAGAGATGGAAAAAAGAAGAAACAGTAGAGTTAAAAAAGGGTTAACTGGGATTTTGAAAGATCAGTGTCTAAAAACCTTATTCAGTATAGAGTCAGAAATCCTTGGTGTTCCGAAATTCTGGCATGCTCCAAACCCTCCTGTTGGGCTGGGTGCCCCGTTCCACATCCTCAGAGATGGTCTTGATGTCACTGATGAATGGGGAAATCCTGGACCGAGATTTAAATGTTGTTAAGGAGAGGCTGGTTCTGTTCTTTGTGTTCCATTGCCTTGCAAGCTTCTTGGCCTCTTCCTCCTCTTTGATCTTCTCAGCAGCTTCCTGCAGGACGGAGCGGAAGAGCCGGGATACTTCCTGCGCTTCTGGTTCGTACTCTGCAACCACTTGCCTGAACCTGGAATCACAGTCAAGGCACAGCTTTGATTAAAAACATCAAATTACAGATTGCTGCCAAATCATTGTGCTAGGCTTGGAACTTGCACTTTCCTGCTAAATGGGACTCCCTGGACAGAAGGGAACAACAACAAGGAGGGGCCAAGAAGATATGCCCAAGGTCTCTAAAATCACAAGCAAGCCAAGGAATGTAAGGAAGAGATGAATCACTGTTTCTTATAAGAGCAAGAAAAAATAGGGAGAACCAAACAAAGCTAGAAGGCAAGTTTGAAACAGAAGGAGGTGCTCTTTTCACACAACACCTATTTAACCAGAAGAACTCAATGCTATCAAGAGGTTAAGAAACAAAATGATTGGACAAGTTTGTGGAAAATGCTGATTAAACATGATTGTCCAAATGCACATCATTGCTCAAGGTGGTCCCTGAACTGGAGCTTACCAGAAGCTCAAGGTAGACAGGGAAAGCCCCACATGACTTCCCTTGTTTTCCATTCTTGTTCCTGATAGCATTACCCAATGCTCTAGGGTAATGCTAGACAAAGGAAAATCCAGTCACTTTGTTTGGTATCCCTTCAATATTTAACTTTCTGTGGTGTTTCATCTTCCTATGAATTTCTGTAACATAATGGACTGCCTCAGCTGAAAACATCTTGGTTGGCAGCACAATGCTGTATCTAATTAGATAACTCTGAATTACTTCACTACCTTCTCAGCAAAGAGCTCAAAATTGAGTTTTTTTAAATTTTATTAATCTAGCTTAATACCAAGGAAGTGAAGAATCACCACTGTTTATTTTGCAGGTGAGGAAGATAAGATGCAGGGCAGAATAGTTTTCTTGAAGCCACTGAATGGGCCACAGGCTGAGCAACGAAGAGATCATGCCATTCCTGACCTTGTTGGGTGAATTGTCCCCAGACTGGAGAGTGAGGGAGCCACTCCCAAGGCTCACCCTTCGGTCACATAGATATTCTGATTGTTCTGGAATAGTACACATTTGTGACAGATGGTAATATGGCTGCTCTTCTAATAAATAATCAGTTCTTAAGGTAAAATTATACCTGCAAGCAGACACAGAGCTAAACTAGTACTGCACTAAAATCCACGTATTTGTACTGCAGGGAAGCTAAAGTGTATAAGGTAAGCATTTTGATATTTTCCTCCAACAGAACTGAACAAGGATGGGAAGCAGTAGGACTGTATTTAAATGAGCCCAATACAGCAGAAGCTGATAGAATAAGATACTGCCTCTTGGCAGTATGGAATTGCATTGCTTAATGGTGTGCCAAAGGATGCCCAAGATAATAAGGACAGAAAGCAAGCCAAAGAGAAACCAGAAAGACTTTTTGTATGTTTATGTATTTTGACTCTGACTGTGGAGGCCTGAAATTGGCCACACATCTTGACACCCTGCTGTATCCCAGATATTTCTCTCCCAGCAAGTACTGGCAGCTACAGGTACATTTGTGGGGACACCAGTGTTGCTTGCTGAGGGAACTCGGTGTCAGCAGAAGCACCAGTCCCTTCCAGTGTCAAGCCAGAGCAGTTTGACACAAAACCTTCCAAAGTCACCAAAATGTTCCTTAACTGTTTCAGTTGCTTTGGATGAATTCTTAATGTCCTTCCCCTGCCCCCTCACCAAAAACCTCTAAACTTTGAACATTTGGGTGCAAAAAGCCTCTGAGGTGCAGTAGATCTTGCTGGTTATTTAAGTACTGACACAGTGATGCCAAACTGAATTGTGCAGAGCCTGGAAGGGAAAGAGATGATCTCTTGCTGAGGGTTAGCAGACAACAGCAGGAACTGGGATTTGTTGGACATTGCAAACTTCCTTTCTGCCTTTTGAGGAGGTACTTCAGTTGCATTATCAAAGAGCCCAAAATACAGTTTTCACAATAAATACATTTTTTCCCTTTATCCTATTTGAAGCATAGACAAGTGAGTCCATAGAAACTCAAGTCTTCACAACATTCTTATTATTACACCAGGGAAAGCAGCCTCAAAGGATTTCTCATTACATCCTCCTCTTTTGTATTGGCAATTGTGCACCCAAAAGGCCTCATCACTGCCTCCACTTTCAGAGGCTGTGTGTCATACTGCTGGATTGTGGCTCCAGAGCAGGGAGCAGCACGTATCAGGCTATTATTGGGCCAGTGCCTGGCTTTGGGTACAAGAGGGCAAATGGATGATGTGACAGCAGATACAGCCCCTGAGCAGAAAGCTCTAATGCTAATGCCCTGTGCTGCTGGTAACCTTCCCAGCCAATCCATCTGAAATAGTTTTCTGAAATCGGGGTAACTTTCCACCTGCACAGCTGTCTGCCTGCTGGCACTCTGTTTGGCTTAGTTTTGTCAACTCTGCTGTTAAGATTTACCTCCAACTTTTCAGGACCGACACCAAAACTACTTTGTACAGATTTGAGCAGGTCTAAGAAACAACGAGAAAGCAATCCAAAAGACTGTCTGCCAGTCACACAACGAAAAGCCACCCTGATTCTGATGGAGAAGGGAAAGGGGATCTTTTTCTCTCCCCTAACAGGATGAACTAACTTCACCCCTTTATTAATACCCACCTAACTTCATAGTTAGGTGAAAGGGACAAGCTCATGTAGGAAGTCCTAAAGGAGTGCACACAAATATTTCTAAACAGAAAAGATGGACAGGTTATCAGGGCTGAGCTCCAGCTAAACCAGTCTGTGTATCAGAAAAAAAAGATGCTTTTGCTGCAGGCACCTACACATAACCAAAGCCATCTTCCCCAGGTATCAGTGAACACCAGTTGATGTGCTGGATGCTCCAGCAGTCTGCTCTCTGCACAGAACACCCAGTAAATAAAACCAGAAAACCACGGGAATCAAGGAGTATGGCCTTGTATCTTGGGAAACAAACTCCACACAAAGCTGCTCAGTGGAGTTAAGAACACAAAATTGAACAAGGCTCATCGGGTTAACACCCTTGCGCTTTTGCATGGGATAGTTTCAAACTAGGCAACTGCACAACCATGTCCAGAAACACCTCAACAGGGTTTCCTTACTCATCACAAAAGCAGACCTCTCTATCTTATTTGTGGCTCAAGCTATGGAACTGATTCCAGCTCTCCTGGAATACACCATGCACGTCACGCAGTCTGAGACGTGACAAAAACTCACCTTGAACCAGCACAGATCTGGGGAGGATGTACAGGCATACACAGGGATGAGCACATTCCCCAGTCCAGGCAGTGTTTGAATCACAGTTCAAACAAATTTGTTCTTTAAGTTGTGACCCTTTCATTGCTTTATAGGGCTGTCAGATTTCAAGAATCAGGCTGTGCTTGGCTCATACTGGCACTGCTTTTTAAAGCACTGTCACCTGCCTGTGTTATTCTGTAGGTCCCCTGTACAGTAGGTTTCCTAAGTACAGCCTGAACTTTAAAGACCTGTTAAATCCAATGAAAGTCCATGGATTTAAACAATGTGCTTATAGTTCAGGGTATTCCTGAGTGCCCGTCTGAACGAGGAGCTCTAAGTAGATTTAGTCATTCAAAGAAAATGTGGGGTTGCTTAGTGCTAATAATTAGCTGCTGACTCCTGAATCTATATTTTGAGCAGTAATTCTGGTTATAGGGTAAAACTACAAACAGCTTTGCTAGAAAAGGCTCCTTGACTCCCAAAGCATTCACACTAATTGCAACATTCATGTCACATCACCTCAAACTTAAGCTTGTAATTGTAAATAAATCCATTTCTGATTTTAGTCATTTGTCTTACATTAAATCTTACTAGGAAGGCCACTTCAGCTATGCACAATCCTTATAAAATTACAGTCCTCAGCCTGTGATACTGATAACAACTCAGATCACCAAGATGCAGGTTTACATTTCCATTCTAGGGAGTTATTTGTTTCCCTCAGGGCACAGGAGGACAGAAAACAACTATTTCACTTTTGCTGAAACTGAAAGAAATTAAATAGACTTTAACTAGCTCTGACTAGGGTTAAAGCTCTGAGTAAAGATGGGAAAAATCTAGTTTATTTTATTGGCAACACACTGTTCTACTTGTTCAGTTTAACCATGGCAGTTAGGTACCACAGGCCTCACACCAAACTCACTGTCATTTCCTTCAGCTGGCTCCAGGATTTAATTTCAAATAGGCAGCGATCTCTAACCCTGTAACCTAAAGCTAAGTTACTCCTGAATGCAAAAGCTTTATTTGCATGAGGTGAATCAGAATCTGCAGATATCTGATGCTATTTGCAGAGTATTTGAATCCTTCCAGAACTCCAAGAGCCTCAAAGAGAAGTTTCTATTGACCCAAAATACAAAATAGGCAGTCTGGATCTGAAAAAAACCCCTTTCACTTGTGAAGTGCTCCTTTCCAACCTCCTCCACATCTAAAGAAACAAATTTGGAGAAACTCTGCCTCTCAGTAAATGAACCCATACCCACAGAAAAGGACAACTTGGATAATCATTTAGACCTTTAGAGAACAAAGTGACATCTCTGACAACTCATATAAAAATGTTTTGTTCTGGCTTTGACTCTGAACTCAGAGTCTCACAAAGAAGGAGACCTTGCATGACACAAACAAAACAAACTCTGCAGTCTTGCAAGGTGCCTGCTACTTGTGCTATTTAAGAATTACGTGCTTGTCGAGTGCAAAAAGGACTTCAAAAAGGACCTCAGCTCTTCAAATATCTAAAATGGAAGGGAAAGGATCAAGCTTACTATTTCAGTCAGAACCAAGGACTTTGGTAGGGTACATGCTCTGCATTTGAATTTCCCAATGCAAGCTCACAAACTTTATTTTGGTGGAAGATTTTTCTAAAAGCTGCTATGTATTAGGAAGCCACAGAGTACTCGAGAGAAAACATCAGCAGTGCAATGATCTTATTAAAGTACTTCACTGGAAATGTGGAGGTTTCATTGCATTCCTATTATTCTTGTGGAATTTGGGGGAAGTTACTAAAATCTCCGTCTTATCTCACTTTCTAAAAAGAGAATTTATCCAATTCTGGCTTTCTTTTTTTTCTTTCGTTCTTTCTCCTGTATATTTTCACCTCCTAATATGGCAAGCCCCATTCTTTTTCTTTGTTTCCTCATCAGTAATGAAAATTCCATGGAATGACAGAGCTCTCAGTTTGAAGGTAGAAAAAAAGAGGGGTCAACTCTTAACTTTCCCAACACAAGATGAAAGGATTATTGAATAAAACTCAGACACATTAGCTTAAGACGAGCAAAACACAGTTTTTTGTAACAGAGTTGTAGTTCAGGAGTGGAACTCTGCCACAGGGCACCAAAACGTTGTAAATTTACATGTGTTCAAAAAGAGAAAGGCCTCCACAACCTAAACATCTGAAAGAAAAAGCCACATCAGCCAATGATGGATAGTCAGTCCACTTGTGGCTCCAAAAGTCTCCCAGTTACAAGGCACAGTAAGTTGGATGCTATAAACAAAGTGCAATTGTCCCTCCTGTTGGATTTGCTTCCTTGTCCTTTGCTCTTTTCCTTACACCGATGCCACTGGCCACTCTGTCACATACAGACTGCTCATCAGATCAGCCAGACCTTTGACACAATCCAGTTCCATTTTTGTGGCTGTGACAGTCCCTTCTCAGTCACAGAATTGAACCAACAAAGGTTATGAAATCCTCAGGGGCTTTTTAGTGTGGCTCTGCTAACCATGCAAGCTCTGTAAAACATGCCACTTCTCGAATCATAGTGTAATACAATTAATGACAGCACCCTATTTGTAAGAGGAGTTTTAAGAGGATGGTTTTAGCCTTTTTCAATCATGCCCACACAGAGTCCACCAGTGTTGTTGAGAACATTTATCTACTGCCATCAGTATGCTGAATCCTGAACAACAGTGAACAGCCATTACAAGCTGCACTGAAATCATACATCTTGCATGATCTGTCTCAATTAAAAAAAAAATAAAAAATATCAGAACAGCAAGTTGTACATGGCTCAGCTCAATACTTTCCTGAAGAGGATGAACCCTGGGGCCTCCCTGCTCCAGCAACCAAAGCCTGCTGTCATGGAAATAACCTGTTAGCCAGACAGGCCTTGCTCAGTGGCCCTGGGGGTGGTAAAGATAGCTCTGAATCCCAAGGGTTTGAAGTGGCTTGTTTACAGCATAGCTTGGAGCTATACAACCACAAGGCAGGTGCTGTTCCCAGTGAGAGGTCTTGGTCACTGAATGATCCCAAATTCTGCCATCATGACAACCTTTGCAACCTTTGCCAAGGCTCTGTCCAAGGTTCAGCCCCAGGGAAGAAGAGGGCTAGAGAGGTAATTTTGGCATTCTTTCCTGGCTACATCCACTGTAAGACAGAGGACCAGCTATTTCCAGCATTTGTACCGTTGCAATTCAGAGGCCATAGATTCATTTGTTCCAGGGAAAACAGGAGCCAGCATATGCAATGAGGGACTGCAGGGTGCTGAGAGCCCTCTTGTATATGTCCTGTAAGGACTGTGCTCACTCTAATCCCAACTGAAGAACACATGGGAACAGGGGAAGTTGATTATAAAGGCCCATTTCACAACTTTGCTTTGGCTAAGGAGCACTGCAGAGTCACTGTTCCTCACTTTGCCAAGTTTGCCTTCACTGTGCCAAGTGCAAGAGTTTATCTTAGAACAGCCACCCCAAAAGGAAAAGAGCCACACCCTTCCCTTCTAGTTTGGATGCTACAGCAGGCTTAGATCAATTTCTAAAAGCATTTTCACAGGAGGTCACTCAGCTGGCAGGCAGCAATCCTAAGTGCAGCACTTGAAAGGCTCAACAGCAAGAGAGGCTGTGTGTACATCTGCACTGCAGAAGTCAGAAGCACCACTTGGCTGTTCAAGCCAACTCATCCCCACCTGCATCCCATGACTCCATGTCTAGGATGAAGAGGGAGGGTAGGGAAGGGAGACATTCTCTGGGAACACCTGGCTCACAGGCTGAAAAAATATAATAGCACCTTTAGGCTAGTTTGGACAATGGGGACAAATGCCTCAATAGACCTTCTGGACAGCTTAAATCCAGGAATGAAGGCTCCAGTGAGAGGGGGGGAAACACCAAAGGAGGTTGTTCAGAGGCTGGGGAACCTCTCCCCTCAGAGATATTCAACAGTGGATAGGACAAGGCCCTAAGCAACCTGATCTAACTTATAAGGTGGCCCTACTCCAAGTAGGAGGTGGAAGTACATCCTTCTACAGATCCCTTTAAACCTCAGTTTCTCTAAGATTCTAAAGTCTGAAGAGAAAAGAAAAAAAAAAAAAAAAGGCCATTACAATATTGAGATGATACCTGCTCATCAGGCAAGGTAAAGCTGCTCTGGCTACTCAGGAGCATAAAGCACTTAAGCCAATGTCAGAGGGAAATAGTACTCTGTAACTTCCTAGGGGAAATGATGTTGTGTTAAAATGACTTAAAACATTAGATTTCCCTTCTTTCACAAAGACTCTATCCCATCACGACTCATGATACAGGATGCCAAGTTTTGGTTCTGTTGGTCCTAGCAACTCTCGCTCTCTCCTCACACATCATAAAGAGGAAAGGGGGAAAGGAAAGCTCTTTGTCACCCCATCTTTTACTGTACCTGAGTATGACAGGCCCACAGTAGGAAGGATGTATCTTGGTGCACATGTCCTCCAGCTGCAGCCGTTCTCCGGGGCTGATGTCGTAGCTCTGCTTTGGGTAGCTGACCAGCCAGCCGTAGTCCACGCCCGTCTTGATCTTGCGGTATTCGTTCTCCCGCTCCCGCTGCTGCTTCTCTGCCTGCTTGATCTGCCAGCTCAGCTCCATCATCAGCGTTTCCACCACCATTTCCGTGGGGTTCCTCTGGGAAATGCGGTGTGGGGGATCATTCCACCTGAACCAGGATGCCAATGACATAATGCTCTGTGTGTCCTTGCTGGGAGTGGGTTGAGGGTAGAGAGGGAGAGAAAAAGCAAAGTGCCATCATCAACACACCTCAGCCGAGAACATTCTTCCCCCCACACCCCTCCGGTCTGTTGTTAAAATTGCTACTGGGTAACCACTTGGGAATAATTGGTGCTGGGCACCTTGAGAAATCTCACATGTAGCAGCCAGCTTGCTCCAAGGGTAAGGCAGAGGGTGAAGGCACCCTCAGCTTCCGCTCAGCATGTAATTAAAATGAGTCACAGCCCTGACACCTTAAGTCAGGTTCCAAGGATGCCTTGCTTCCTCCAGGCTGGGCTGGGGAAGCATTCTCCTGCCCACACACGGGGCTTGGGCTCGCCTGGCTGAACCCTCATGGGAGGGCACGACCTTGCAGCAACCCTACCTGAGTGAAAACTCAGTGCAGGGAGTCAAAGGATTGCTGGGAGCTACATTCCAGCCAGGAGATCCTTAGAGAAGAGGCAGGATTAAGTGACCTGGTGCCGTGGGTTGAAGCTGATGCCCACCAAGTGCCCATCAAAGCTGCTCTATCACTCCCTTCCCCTGTTGGACAGGAGAGAGAAAATGTATTAAAAGGCTCATGGTTTGAGGTAAGGACAGAGATGTCACTCAGCAATTACTGTCAGGTGCAAAACAGACTCAACTTGGGTATTTTAGTTTATTACTCATCAAATCACAGTTAGATAATGAGAAATAAAACCAAATCTTTAAACACCATCCTCCACTCTTTTCTTTTTCCTAGCCTCTGCTTTACTCCCAAATTCTCTACCTTGTCCCACCCAGCAGTACAGGGGGATAGGCAATGGGGGTTGTGGTCAGCTCAATACACATTGCTTCTGCAGCTCCCTCCTCCTCTGAGGCAGGACTCTTCACATCCTTCCTTTGCTCCAGTGTGGGGTCCCTCCCATGGGGGACAGTCCTCCATGAGCTTTTCCAGTGTCAGTCCTTCCCATGGGCTGCAGTTCCTCATGAACTGCTCCAGCCTGGGTCTCTCACAGGGAGTGCAGTCCTTCAGGAACAGGCTGTGGTGTCAGCAGTCCTGCTAGCAAACCTGCTTCAGCATGGGCTCCTCTCTCCGGGAGGTCCTGCCAGAAGCCTCTTCCATTGTGGTCTTCCCACAGGCTCACAACCTCTTTTGGGCATCCAGCTGCTCTGGCATGGGATTCCCCATGGGCTGCAGGTGGATCTCTGCTTCCCCTTGAACCTCCCTGGGCTGCAGGGGCACAGCTGCCTCACCATGGCCTTCACCATGGGCTGCAGGGGGATCTCTGCTCCATTGTCTGAGGCACCTCCTGCCCCTCCTCCTGCACTGACCTCGGGGTACTTAGAGCTGTTGCTCTCCCATAGCCTCCCTTCTGTCTCCCAGAAGCCAGTGCTCTTTAGTTTTTCCCCTTCTCAGACCTGTTATCCTGCTACCACCTGGACTGATGGGCTCAGCCTTGGCCAGCAGTGGGTCCTTGCTGGAGCCATCTGGCATTTGCTTTGTCAGACACAGGGGAAGTTTCTGGAAGCGTCTCACAGGAGCCACTGCTGTAGCCCCCATCACTACCAAAACCTTGCCACACAAACCAAACACACCTGGGTGGGTTTGCTGCTGCTGCTGGTGCTGTTACATCAGCAGAAGAGCTCCCCCCTGCCTGGGCAGCACTCACGGGAGCCTGAGCTACAAGGCCAGACAAGCTACAAGCTGAAGGCCAATTATTTGCTTTGCTGCAGGAGCACCAGGTCCTCCAGCACCACCCCCAGTGCCAAGGGAACTGAGCTGCTCTGAGAGGGAAGCAGAAGCATACCAAGGTTTAAACTGTAATTACTTCTAAGTGAGAGGTTTCTACTGCTGGGGTGTTACCCAGCACTTAGAAGACAGAACAAATTGCATCAATCAGCTCAGAAAAAGATGGAATTAACTCCCCACCCAGCCAATCCCTTCATGTTGTCCCTTCAGGAGGACAATGCATGGAACAAAGTTATTACCTATTGTATTTGTATTTAAACACAATGGAATCCAAAGCAGGCACCAGGGAGCTGAACAGGAGAAAAACAGCATCTGTTTCTTCACACAGTGCACTTACGTGCCTTGTTGCTCCCTTCCATTAGCCCCTGGGGAGCAGGGGTGGCACAAACAGTGATTGCAGCTGGGATTACAGAAAGGCTACTCTGGCAGCAGCCCAATCAGGACATGGTGACAAAAGTTAACATGAGGGCAAAGGATTAAAGAGTCTGATTCTGCAGGGCCTGGGCAAATCCTCACTACTGGGACACAGACAGACACGAAATGGAGAAAAATATGCTTTTGATTTAAGCTTCCACCTTGGGAGCTAGGGCCTGTAGTGACAATAAAAATCACCAAAAGCTCATAACTACACAGTAGTCCCACTAGAGCTGAGAGCCATGAGCTCCCAGACTCCCTGGATGAGAAATGATCAACAGCGTTCTGCAGTGACTGCAAGGAAAAGATGCTTCCATGCATCATTCACTTGTCCTAAAGCAGCCTGTTCACTTTCAAAAGTGTTCATACTATGTAAATATATCACACCATTAAAGGAAAATGCTCCAAAAACCTGGATAGTCTGTACAGTGTCCCACGTCTGAAATTATTTCAGGCTCTAATGCTTAGATTTTTCTAGAATCAGGAAGTTTTCCAAACAGCATCAAAGGACTAGTTTCTCTAGTCCTATATCCTACCTCTCCCAGCAAGCAATACCAGTTTCTTCAGAAGGCAGGCACAACAGGGCTGAAAGCTTCCACAGGTCACAGATGCAGCTACCCCAGAGTGTGAGGCCTCAGGTCTTCTCCCGTTCCTGCAAACAGGAACACCTGGGCAGGTCTGCAGTGCTTGTACAGGAGAGATGGCTGCAGCGACCGCCCGTGCCCCGAGCACCAGCTGGGGTTATCCTTGTGACAGCAGTCACAGCCAGCAGCTGCTGCAAGTACTCCTGCCCCTGCCTCATCCCTGTGCTCCAGAGGAGGAGGAGGAGGAGCAGCCAGTCCTTCCCTTTGTGCCCACTGCCAGGGCAACTCCAGCCAGCAGCTCCCACAGCAGCACGCAGAGCTCTGGCGTCTTGGCCGAGCCACAGGAACAGAGTCCGGCCGGAACCGATGCACTGACACTGATCCTGCCACTCCAGCAGGTACCTGGATCTTGTACATGGTGGCCTCACTCACCATCACACACCACTAAGGATGAAGACCTTTTCCTTGGTCTGATCACCCCTTGTGTATCCCTAACAAAAGTGAGGGGTGAAGCAGGCCACAAGCTGTTGTAAGTAATTTAAAATCTCCTGTTTCTTTTCAGCTTCTGTGCTGACAGTAGTTTTTATAAGCTGCTACAGGTACCATTATTATTCCTATTTGTGCCTTTATCTGATGAAGGTGAACGTGTCCTTCTGTACTTTAATTCTGGCTATGACCTGGTTTCACATTGGTTTAACTCTGCTGACTTCAGTGGCATTAGGGGTAAATCAGTAGAAAGCATTACAGCTGTGGAGCTGAGGAATGCCCTTCCAGCTATTCCTAGATCACCAGCTGTTTCATTAGAAGAGGAGCAAGAGGAGAATTTAGTGGTCAGACTGGGAAAGAGAGCAAGGAGATTTGAATTTTTGCATGATCCTGGGCTGCTCTTACTGCTTTTATGGTTTTTAGTTCCACAGGTCTCCCTCAAAGCAAGGCATTCTGCATGAGAACCATTTTACCTAGCACTAGTATTACAGAAAATAAACAGAAAAATATTTTGGGTACCTCGTCTGCTGATACCAAGGCCTGCTGAACCTGAGCTTTGCCCAGTCCCAGAGCTTTCAGAAAGCTCTGGTAAAATGCAGAATTGCTTTTGGTGTGGGAACATGGATACCTCTGACCCAAAATGGGGCTTTCTCTTGACTGCCATAAAGAGAATCTGCTTCCAGATGAGAAGACTATAAAGGAAGGATAGCACCTCACCTGCAGTTGAAATGGCCTGTTTTCAAATGAAGGAAAAGCAAGCATTTCATGCACACTGGCAGCTTGTGCTGGCTGTTCCTGAGGGAGTCCTGTTTGTATGAGATTGTTTCCTTCCCCTTCTCTCATCCATCATCTCCTCTTTTTGAGAGCTGGCAACTGGCCATCTCTATTTAGCAGGCTCAACAAGCCACCACTCTTCCCACTACTGCTCTTAGCAGCCTGCAGAAGATACTGTGGGCTCCATTAATTGTGGCTGCTGGTTTTAATTTAAAGTTCACAGGCAGGCTAATCATTAACTGACTGCAAATGGCTTTCCCATGTGGAAAAACTCAAAGGACTGTTGGCAAGATGTGGACAACTAAAGAAAGGCAGAAGTTACAGCCTGACTTTCTTATTGGGGAAAAGGACAAATTTACCCTTTGCAAGCATTCATATTAAAATTATTTTTAAAAAGAGACATTGCCCCAGCTGAATACAGATCTTTGTTGCCCAATTAGTCCATTTTCTAATTCCTTCTAAGAGGCTATCCTGGGAGCTGACACAATCCAGTTGATGAACTACTCTGGTGTTATTCAACCAAAATTTCCGAGGGGTTTATGTAAGTTCCACTCCAGAAACAGATCTGGGTTTTGAGACTTTGGTGTCATTGACCCTACACCTGTGTCTAGAAGACAAGCCTTCCCCTCACACTGCTGGTTGCAAGTCTGACCAACCACCTCACAGAGTTTTAAGCATATGTTTAGCTTAGCTATGCTAAAGTCTGGAACGCTGGGCTTTCTCCCCCTCTCTCTCTCCCTCACAGTCTCTGGGGGGTTGCTTCAAATTTTAGTAATTTTTATTAAGTCCCGCTGAAAGTTTTTCATGTAAATGTTTCCTGTTAGTTTTGCTCTTCTTCAAAACTCCTACACTGTTCTTTACACTGTCAGCAATTCCTGCCTTTTTCTCCTCGTGTACTTTGCAGCTTTCTCCATTCTTTTCTCAGGGCATGTTCTGAACAATTTCACCTCATCTTCCATGTTTTTACCTTCTCCCATGTTTCCCCATGTGATTTCCTCTTCTTGTTCCAAAGAATGCACCAAAGAACCATCAGAAATATCAACATCCACGTGCCTTATCTGTTTTTTCACCTTCTTTAGACAGGGTTTCAGCCCTTCCTAGCCCTTTTACCAGCAAATGGAGTCTGTTTCCTTGGCCTGCTCTCTGGCTGGTCTTTGGCCAGCTGGAGGCTGTTCATACAACCTGACAGACACAATCTCCTCCAGGCTCTTGCAGGCTGCATCACCACTTGCTAAGACTTGTTACAGTCTTAAACCATGAGTCAATCAGCAGGGCCAGTTTAGTGCACAGAAAGTCAACTTCTGAGAATAAAAAATTCATTTCCATTGATTCTTCTCCTGGCCCCCAGCATGTAGTGCCCTCCAGGAGAGGAAAGGAGCATGCAGAGGGTGGGAAATGTGCATTTTGATAAAAATGAGAGTAGGATAGGACTCTCTATAAAGGTATGTCCTCTGTTGGACAAGTCTCCTGTGATTTGCCTTTGCCTTCAGAGTCCAGGAGTGCTGCTGATAATCCTGTGTGACTCTCAAGGGTCTTAGGGGTGTGGTGATTGTGTAGGAGCAGAAGGAGAAGCCTTAAAGGGGTTACACGATAGAAGCTTAATCCATAATCCAGTGATGTCAGTAGAAAGGCTGTCACTCAGCTGTAGACAGATTTCCAAGAAATCCATCATCATCCAGTCAAAGCATGCCAACAAACTGGGCTGAGGAGCTGGGAAATGCCTTCCCTCCCTTCTTGTGGGTGGTAGTTCCTTATAGCTACAGTCAGAGAGCAGAATTTGCTCACGCAAGATACCCACTTAGCCTTTTTTCCACACATGCCAGATCACAGGGTAACAAACAAGGAAATGTATTTCTAAAGTGGGTCCAATCTCCAAATTGTCCCCATAACTGTACTTTTTAGAAGACACATAGTCATGGGGAAAAGAGATAAAGTGAAACTGCAGAGCAAATTTGTTTTAAATTATTTACCTCTTTAGTAAATTAAATTAAATTATTTACCTCTTTTGGATTACATTGTCCAGGAAAGTCCTGTGTCCTTCAGCTACCAAAAGGTATCAAGTACCTGCTTGGACTGCAACTATAGGTAGATTGAAATTGGTTTGGCTACACCCATCTCTGAATTCTGTTCTAACTGATGCAATGTTTAACCAGCTGCTCAGGCAGAAATTGTGGTCATGGCTATGCTGCTGGCTCTATCTACATGAAGCAGCATTAAGTAGCAACAGCATCAAAGATGAACCTCAAAATCTATTTCTCTTGTGATGGAGATATTTTAATTTTGTTCCAAAGAATCTTAGCAACTTCTAACTAAGAAACTGCTGCCAACACCTTCTCAATTTTATTTATATAGTCCACCATAGCTTTGTTAAAGAACCCCTGTTCTCTGTTCTCCACCACTTTCTGGTTTGTTCAGCCTGCAGAAGAGGAAACTGAGGGGAGATCTCACTGCAGTCTACACCTTTCTCACAAGGAGAAGCAGAGGGGCAGGCACTGACCTCTTCTCTGTGGTGCCCAGTGACAGGACCCAAGGGAATGGCCTGAAGTTATCAGGGGAGGTTTAGGCTGGATATCAGGACAAGGCTCTTCACCCAGGGGGTGGATGGCACTGGAACAGACTCCCCAGGGAACTGGTCACAGCACCAAGCCTGACAGAGTTGAAGAACCATTTGGACTACTCTCTTGGGCACATGGTGTGACGCTTCAGGATGTCCTGTGCAGGTACAGCAGCTAAACTTCAATGATCCGTGTGCATCCCTTCCAACTCAGGATATTCTGTGATTTTTTTTTTTTTTTAAATTTCTTCATTATTTTCTCCATACAGAGAATTTTACCTTACCAGGGCCCAAAGAACTCTACTTCCTATCTGTTTGGAATCTCCTTTCTTGTTCAGTGACATGGAAGGGTAAGGTGTTTACAGCTGCTTGCCACGAGACTGTAATTTCAGTGGAAATTATTATAACCTCAGCCTGAGACAACGAGGCAATTAATGCTGAAAAAGCAGTAGGTAGAGCTTGTCAATCAAGAAATTTAAAAGCAATGCAAATATCATGGTATTATCACAGCAGCATTCCTCATTCTGACCTGCAAAATAGAGAGAGAGAACTTTGGAGGACATTCAAGGGTCTGCTTATAGACCACAGTGGAAAACCTGTGTTTTGCTTTGTAAGCACACCAATTCCCCTGTTGTGATGGACACAAGCTATTTCTGGACTAAAAGAATTGAAAATCACCGTGGTTAACACGTTTCCAGGTACATGACCCTGTTACAAGTAGCAAGGAGCTTTGAATAACAGAAGCGCAGGGGATGAAGCGAATGCTTTAAATGCAACCTTATTTTGTCAGGTCTTCATGGCTGCAGGTGTTTAAGGACAGCTCACAGCAGCGTCCAGGAGCAAAGCCAGCTGTGACAGGGCACTGTGGCACCCAGCAGGCCCTTGCACGCCAGGCAATGTCCCTGTGTCCCCAGCAGGGCTGTGCTCAGTCCGACCTGCCTGCCCCGGCTGACAGCTCCTGCTGCTGCCCAGCTCTGCTCCCGAGTGACGAGCGCGCCCAAAAGAGCGTGACAGCCGTGCTGCTGTTCAGCAGGCAGCCCCCTTTCTGCAGTCACTTTTCTCCAGCAGGCCTGGCACTACAGAAAGCACTATAGAAAGGGACTGGCTCTTTGTCTGCTGTCCTTGCCACAGAGTTACAAGTCACTTAAGCCTTTAGTGAAGGTGCGTGACTGAAAATCACCGCTAGGTAAACGTGACAGAAGGGCACTCAGAGCGAACCAAAGGTGCTGCAGGACAGAAAAGAAACAAAAGTGGCACTATTTCTACCAAAGGAAAAGTTGAGTGGCCTTCTGGAAATACCACAACAGTGATTATATACATGAACATGTCACAATTTCTACAGCTGGTAGCCCTCACAAGGTTTTAGGGTGTTTTTTTTTTTTTTTTAATGAAAGCCTTTAAAATTGAGAACACACTAAAAGTACTGCTCTTACCTCCCCCAGTATTTGTGTAGTTTGTAATACATTCTTAAGAGTTTCAATCTTCTAGAAAATGAGTGTATATGATGCATTTTACATCTGCATTTTGATTGCAAGAGGGGTAAAGGAACAAGAATTCTGAGCAAACTGGGCCCCAAGTTCAGGTATGAATGAGAAGGATGGTTTTCAGTCACTAACCAAAACACAATGAGAAAAGGTAGCTGATCTAACAGGTACAGCTTCATGATCTACAGCAAAGCTGCACAAATGTAAAACAGATTTGCCTTGTTGAAATAAATGAGAGTTCTGTTGATTAACTCCAGATGAAAATCCAGTCTTAAAGAAAGGTTGAGGGAAGGGCCCAATAGCTTGGAGCTCTCCTAATGCCTGGCACTCTACAGAAGATAATCTTTGTGTTATCTGCAGGAGCAAAAGGGTGGGTTCTACTCAAATCTGCTCATGAAGCAGAGCAGTATTTTGCAGTTTGTCTACTTATCAAAGCAAATGAGTTCCCTTTGTTGAAAAACAGGACTATTTTCATGCCAATATCTCACTCATGCTTGAAATAATGTTTCTACTAGCAACCACAAAAGCATTCTGTCATACAACTTACACTAAACTGTTACCTAAACCTACAAAAGACAGGAAGTTAAAGCACAACACATTGCTCTGTTTGACTGTCATTAAAACTCCTATATATTGCTCAGATCTTGCCATGGTGGATCAAACACACCTTCAATTCTATACCTTGCTTTGATCTCTGCCAAGTACAAAGCCAGGTTTCCAGTCAGGACAGAGGGATGTAAAGTATTCTTCACCATTCATTCAGCTGTGTAAATGAGAGTTCAAAAGGTAGCACAAACCCAGAGCTTTTCTGTTATTAAAATCATTCAAAACACCAGAAAAAAAGTATTCTGCAATACTTTTTGTAATAGCATCTGATGGAAAGCTCTCCAATACAAAAGGCTTTCAGAATTAAAACTCTGAGAGATCCCCAGCTCATCTTTCTCTATTCTACTACTAACCACACAATGTTATTAAAGGGGCAGTAATGTCACAGATTGGAGTTTCTAATGCTGTCATCCACTGCAGATACTCATACACAGATTTATATAAAGAGATTGAAACTCCAACCCAAAGGCATATTCCACCTGTTGTCAGGTCCTCTGAAGTATTTTTATTCATATATTGTGGTGAAGACCAGACTAAGTGCTGTGAAAACGGGCAGGTGAGATGTGCATTCCCCATCCAGACTGAGGACTGATTCTTCTGGAAAAGCAGGAGTAACTCACTGCATCACAAGGTGAGAATGCAGTTTAACAGACACCTGTACATTTCTGTTCAGGACTGAGCCTTAGTTATGGTATCTACCAGAAAGAATATTGACTGAAGGTCCCTGAAGTCCCACTCTGACTCGATTCACTGCAGAGTTTTCTCTGTACTGCAGAATACTAGGACCAGTTTTAAAGTTTGATCATTGTTAGAGGAGCTACCTAAAAACATACATTGTTCTAAAATTAGCAACCAAAAGAAGAATGCTAAATTTACAGCTTAAAAACTTAAGCCTGTCTTTATCAAGATCACCCACAGCATTGGCAGAGCTCTGGGAAAGCTCATGCTTTCCACCCTGGAATAGCTGCATGTCCCACCTGCGGGCACAGAGAGAGCAGTCTCTGTGAGCAGTGAGCAGTGCTGTCCTCACACGGGTTTTAATTAATGTATCAGCACCAGGAGATGTACAGCGTGTTCTACCCTTAGTTACACTGCCATAACCCAGAAGTTGTCTGACTGACCTTCGTGGTACCTCACAGGGGTTGGCAAACACTGAAGTTCCACACTGCAGACACTTAGTAGGGCAGGTGTCTAATCGGAAAGATTTTAAAAACGGCATAAACATAAGGCAGCATAAACCATGCTTTCCTCCTCGATTGCCTGTCCTTACATAACCAGTTACCCAGCGCTTATCCATGATCCAGGCAGCCGAGCCCAGCCTGGGAGAGCAGTCGGAGGGCCCCGGCCCCTTTCCCTTCCCTTCCTTTCCCTGCCCACCCATCCCGCCTCACCTTTGGCACCAGCGCTCCCGCTGCTCGTGCGGACAGACGGACCCAGGGCCAGCGGAGAGGGTACCGGGAGGAGGACGCGGCTTGAAGTCAAGCCTTCTAAACTGGCACAGCAGGCTTAAACCCACACTGGGGTATGGATTAGCCCTGGTGACGAGATATAACAGCTGGGCTTACGGCAGTGCTTTTGAGCGATTAGGGCTTGGTCCACCAGCTCCACATACACAGCCTCCCGGCCAAGAGCCGGCACCTCTCGGCTCAGCCAGGCTTCGGCACCTGTTTAAAAGTCCCTCCAAAACACGAAAACTTTGTGGCGTTTTCTACCCTGCAGCCGAGCCGGCCCTTTGGAGAAATGCAGGTACTCGAGGGCACCGGGACTTCCCGCAGGCTGCAGGCGGGGCTCGCTCCCGTCGCCCCCCGGCCGTGCCACCCCCGGCTCGGCGCCTCGGGGCTGTCCCGGCGGAGGCGGCCGCACCCC
>VZRH01002462.1:304436-348601 GCA_013397555.1 Urocynchramus pylzowi
CGCAGCCGCCGCCGCCCCCGCGCCCCGCCCGCCGCCGTTCCCATAGCGACCACGAGAAGCCCGATCGGTCCAGGGCCGTGAGCCCCGCCCGGGCATCCCACCGGCACCGGCACCGGCACCGGCACCGGCACGGCGTCAGACCCCGGGGGACTCACTGCTGTAGACTGAATTTGCAGCGACAAATAACGGCGCGGAAACTGGATCTGCTGGTTCATTTCTCGCCTTTGGGAACGGAACGGAACAGACTTCAGCCACAGAAGCCACAAGGGCTGCGCTGGGTTTGGAGGGATGAAGAAGGATGAGGGGCCGGCATGGGAGTTGGAAGGGCATAGGGGAGAAGAAGAGGAGGAAGGTTTTTACAATTAGGGCCGTGAAACACGGGCCCAGGTTGCCCAGTGAGGAGGTGGATGTCCCATCCCTGGAAACATTCAAGGGCAGGTTGGACAGTGCTCCGAGCAGCCTGACCTACCTGAAGATGTCCCTGCTCATTGCAGGGGGCTGAACTAGACGGTCCCAGTCACACACAGCCACAGTGAGCCCAGAGCTCCTCACCCAGCCTCTTTCCACAATGCAAAAATGTGCAAAAGCATCCCCAGTATCATTGGCCAAACCCCCACCAAATCCCAGGAGAGCCAGGCTGTGTCAGAGGGTTGCAGAGCAACAGCCTTGGGTAAGGACAGCCCAGGGACAGGTGAAACACTCAATGACATGTGCAACCTAAGCATGTGTGTGAAGTCAATCATGCCCCCACTGAGAAGCTTTCATAAATTATGGCCCAAGTTCTTGGTATTTATACAGCACTTGCACAGGCAGAGGACAGAGGTGTTTCAGACCATGTATGTGTGTGCAGCACACACATAAACCAAAACAGCCCAGCTAAAAAAATTACAGATTACAGGATGCCCAGTGCAGCCTAAATTCAAATGTATGTGGATGGGGGGGGTTTAAGGTTTAGTTTATTATTAGATCAAAAACCACAACTGGACTAACAAAGACATTAGAAGCATTTTTCTGTGCTAATTATCTGTGGAGGATTACTTCTCTGTCCTGAGCTTCAATGCCAGCCCAGTTTGTAGAGGTTTATAGCATTCTGGGTATGCTCTGCTCTAAATGGGATTGTTGAGTTTAAGTAAAAAGTCATTTTACACAAATAAGGACCGTTATATTTTCATACATTAAAACCTATTTGAAAGTCATCAACTCTGACTAATACAGAACAAAACCCCCTTGAAAATGCTTAGTTGTCAGGTATATTTTCCAGGTTATATTTTCAATGCTGTGAATTCCTGGAAGTTCTTGTCATGAATCAGAGACACTGATGACTGGGGAACATCTCTAGGAACATTTCCTTGCAGATATATAAGCCTCACTACTGAAAAATCATTCATCTCTCCCCTACCTTATTTAGCAGTTGAAACCAAGGATTCTTTTACTGTTGTACTGACAGGACTTACCAGATCAGTCAGCACTCAGATCATCAGTTGCTTGGTAGCAACTCTCTGGTAACATAGATGGAGGGAAGATTTATTCAGTGGTACATTTCCCAGGACACTCCATGACAGTCAGGTTTCACCATATTGCAATTTGTAGTGCATTTGAACAGTGTGTAGTGTAGTGCACGTGGGCCTCCTGTTTCTCACCATTTGTCAGATGCTGCCCTGACTCAGCTGAGCACACTGCTAACACTGCAGGTGATGCCTTCAGAGCCTTCATATTTTGGTGTCAAAGTCATGGACCTCTGACAATGACATTGAGGGTGGACTTCTCCAACCAGTAACAATCATAGTGCTGCTATCTTCTGCATGGCTCCAACCACAAGCAAATAATCTCACTCAACCACTGACAAAAAGCAAATGTAATATTTGCTTTTGGATTGTATTTGGCCTGCTGGCTTTTGGCTGAGTTGCTGAAGCGTGCTAGTTAATATAATGGGGCTCACAGAGGGAACCCTGCTTTTTCATAGACTTACAATCTTGCTTAGAAAAGTGCCACTTTCAGAGTAATCAGAGTAATATACCTTTTGGTTTGTTTGTTTGTTTAGTGCTTGTTTTCCCTCAGCAGAACAGGTTTTCATTTACTGGAAAGCTCTTCATGCTATTTACTTCAAATTCAGTTAGCCCACCCACACAGAAGTGTACCATGAGCAAAACAAGATAAAGTTCATTCAGTCTCCAGCAGCAGTCCCCAGGCTTTGCAAGGCTGAGGCCCATTTAAGAATAACTGGTAATGCTGCCATGCCTTTTCTAGCACATATTTCTTTCTCTCCCCTCTCCCTGTCCCCCTTCTCCCTCCACATGTTATGGCTGGGTTGCTGGGTTGTTGTCTGTGCCAAAAAAAAGGGCTGAAAGGCTTGGGTTTGATATCTCAGCTGCTGGAGGTGCACTGTCAGGGACCCCTGGCCCAGGAGGGTGAAAGAATCAGCTCAGAAAGGAGTGTCCTGGGTCAGTAAAGGACACATGCTCAGATATGGTATTCCAGAGCACAGCTGGATGATGGGTGTGGTATACAGACCTTTCTCAGGAAAAGACAGAACTATTCAGAGTGGGCTGTACTTTGTCCAGGACTCTTGGATAAACTTACCATAGAGTTATGGCAGGGAGAGCTGTGACTGAAGTGAACAGCCTTTCTACTGTCACCTTCTACAATCTCCTGAGTGACAGACCCCATGATCTATCTGAGTAGTCTCTGATGCCTTTTTTTTTTTCCTATTCTTCCCTTTTTTAGGAGAAGATGATAGCTATGGTTTATTAAAACCTAGAATCCTGAAGCCATAGAAAAGAGAATCACAGGGTGTTACAATGCCAGGAGTGAGAAAAGATTGCTTAAAATTAGTATTAACTAGAGCAAAGGAAGAAATTTAAGGACAGAAAATCAGGCATAAGCAGTGACCTCAGAGAAAATATCTATGTCATAGCCAAATATTTCTTGTGGATAAGCCCCTGAGGTAAACATTTCAAAGGAAAGCAACAGAAAATGTTAGCATCACTGTAGGAAGATGGAATGAGTTGCCTATGAGGAGCACTATACCTCTAACCTCAGTGGCACTAGGAAATAAAAACCTACAAATGTTTCTTCTCTGCTGCTTGCACTGCCCACTCGGTGCAGTCAGCTTTCAAGGCTGATTCCTTCTGACAGACTGCACTCAGAGAAGGGAGGCTGGGTCTGCACTGCTCCTTGTGTGAGCATCCCCCACCCCCACGAAGTGAGTGTGGTCAGCTGGGCACCTCCAAACCAGATACACCCATGGAGACCACCCAGAGCACAATAACCAAACTACCTTCCTGCCATGGCATGTCCCCTTCTCTGTGCAGAGTGAGCACCAGAGGAGATGTAGCAATCCTGGTGGTTTTAACTCTGTGCAGCACCAGAAAACCTGAGCGGCAGTTTTTAAACTGCTGCTGCTTCCTTCTTGCCTTTCTGTTCCCCACTTACGAGTCATTTAACAGTAGTGTAGTGGTCTGTTTAATTGCTGATTACCTTAACCAAGCAACTTAACTGAGTAAATGCAAATTCTGTTCTTTTAGCTCTGAGTGAAAATGATGAAGTGTCATGAAATACTCAGCCAAAAAACAGATGTAGTAAGGCAAGCTGAGCAGCAAAAAATACAACACAGATGGTCACGATAAATTAATTGAAGACACAAGGGGGAGAGATGCAAAAAAATTCCATGGAGCCTGTAAGTAGACAGATGTCAAAAATATCTGTGATTATGCACTTAATTGCACTCTGTGATTGCTTGACTCCTAATGTACACTTTAACAAACAATAATCTCCAAAGGGCATTGCCAAGGTTCTTGGCTTTTAAAATGACCACATCTCAAATGCTGACACAGTGCATGATGTCACCTTTGCAGAGGTAATAATTTTTTGAACATTAATTTTCATTATGTGATGAAAATTTCTCTAGTACCAGACATGTAACTACTTTCACACCATATTTGAAGGGGTTTTGTCTCTGTCTTACCAAAACGTGTTATTTTATCTTACACTGATGCAAATCCAGCTGACAGCAATTGACAGATTTTCATTAGCCCCAAGAGGCTTCAAATTATTTGTCCTCTTTCATTCAAAAGTGAATTTTTCATTGTTCAAAATTCAGTACAACAGGAGTTTTTGCCATTAAATTCAACAGGATCAAGAATTTATCCATGCTCTGTTTGAGTTTGTTCCAGAGTCTACTGAAATCAGTGCGGGGGGGGAGGGATTTAAGCTGATTTGGAAAGGAATTTTAAAAAGGAGGGGGGGGAGTGTAATGATAATGCCATCATTTCTCTGAATACAAACATGGAGGGAATCTAATTATTGCTCCATTCAGTGTGTAACCTCATTGTATCACCAAAACTTCAAACTTCTTGTTGTGCAAGAAGCATGAACTTTTACACATACATCCCCTTCAGGAGAGAGTGGTAGGAAGAAAAAAGTCCAGGACACCTAAGTAACTGCTTTGGGGATTTGAAAGTGAAGGACAAAACAGTAATAAGATTCTCTGGAGGCAAGAACTGGAAACTCAACGAGTCCCAGTGGGATCATGCTGTTTGTGTAGAGGCTCCCAGAGAAAGCCAACTCCTCCCACTCCAAGACAGACAGAGCTCTGGAGTGTGCCTGTATTCCTCCTTGGGTCTAACATATGTTTCTTTTAAACACTTAGGAAAAGATGCAGGGAACAAAATCTCCCTGTCATTACACACTGAAACCTTAAAGCCCATATTCCACAGTTGGGGGAAGTAAGGTCAGCCCTTCCTTGTTGCCAGCAACTGCTTAAGAATGAAAGTTTCTGAAATGGTGGTGTTTCAGAGAGGGGCACCCTGTGGGCATTTGAATTAGCCCTCCATATTTTCTGAGATACCATTTATATCCACGGACTCTTTCTAGGGTCACCCACACAACACATGGGAAGCATTTGCATCTAAGTAAGTTTCCACCCAGAATTTGCGGTGCTCCTTGCACTGCTCCACTGACCTGCTGGGCACTCCAACACCAGCCATAAGCCTCAAATACCTCTTGGCACAGCTGGGAGCAAAAGCTGGCATACTGCAACCCTCCCACTGGCTTGGCCCTGGAGAGGTTTTCCCTTTGGTGAGGCTGTTTTCTGCTTTCCATCCACTTTCACCTCTTGAGCCTACCCGGAGGGATCTGCTGCTGCAGGAGCTGCTAGAGACTGGCTCAGATGGGCTGGGAAAGCAGAGGGCAGGCACACCAATTTACCCTTTCCTGCACACAGTGTTTTGGTCAGGCAGTGAGTGTGTTGCCTCTGCTGCCTCCTGACTTCATGTCTAAAGCCTGGAGAGCCTGAGTGTTGCAGGGACAAGGGGGCACTTGAGTTGCTCCTGGTGGGTCCCTAACAAGCCATTAAAAAAGCATCACAAGGGGAAGGTGGGGAAAGCCCAGCATTTGGTTTTTCAGATTTTATCAAACTTTCTCTCTTTAAAATGTGAATTCTTAAGGTAAATCTTAAATGTCTTGAACATAATTCCTTCAGTTAAACGCCCATTTTCCAAAAGATATGTAGCATTACCCACGCACAGACATGTATTTCTTTCAGTGTGGGAGGTCAACATTGGAAACTCTAATCCCAAAAATGCTGAGACTCATTCTAACTCTAGAGACTGTAATTTCTATCTATTTAGTGAAATTATTTAGATTTTATTTAAATCCAACCAAACGACTGCCCTTCCCTGAAGGCAGGCCCCAGGCCCCAGCACTCATTCATTCCCTAGCATTACACCGAAACTATCAGCAACCGAGGGCAGGGGAGCTTCGCTGGGGAAGGTGTTAAATGCAGTGATTTAGCGAGAGCAGGGTTCGGTCTCTGAAGCAGAAGGTGATTTACAGAGGCAGATGCATCTAGTAGATTGCATTCACAACACGTAGAGAGTCTGCTCAACCAGTCCCGAGCCTCAGTGCCCACCAGTGAGCTGTAGAACCTCGCTGAAGCACCGTCCTGCTCACCACTGGAAGGTAAAATTCCATCGGTGCGGCATGAGGCAGCAGATGCAGGAGATCAGGCAGAGGCTGTTCTCTGCATCAAGAGAGCTATCCAGACATATCTGAAATAACTCAGGCTCAGCCTAGATGAGATGTTCTGATACGATGCTTATCTGACACCCCACCCTTCTATATGACAGGAATTGTTTTGGGCCTGCCAGTGGAATGTTCCACAACTTAACTCAAAATACCAATTACTTGACAGGCTAGTGCTCATTTTCCTATCATTGCAGCTGTCTGTTTTCTGTTGTGATTCTAAATGGTTAAGCAAGCTGCATACTGGGAGCCGTAATCTGCTGTAATACACTGTGGTCTGATGCATGCACCTAGATTGGAGTGTTACTTAAGCTTTAATCCCCAAGAAATCAGTGATTACCCACAGGAGACAAATGGAGGGCTGTTTATAGTATAGTTGCTAGACAACAGGGCACCACTGGAAGTATATTTGTCCAAAGATTAACTGCATCTCAGAGGCTGACAACTTTTCCAGCCACCTGTTTCTGAAAAGTGAAGTTTCAAACATCTAGATTTTCAAAAGAAAGGAGAGTGACCCAATAATGGTTTGGCATTTTCAGGGACATAGGGAAATGATGAGTGCAGTGCAAAACGTAGAGGAAGGGGCTTCTAAGGGCTAGTCTGTGGGAAAGTGAAGGAGCAGCATGATGAATACTCTGCACAGGTCCTTGCCACCCCTCTGCACAAGGTATGCATTTCCCCAGCTTTTATACACCACTGCTAGGCAGCTGCTTTAAAGGCTTTCATTCCCTGCCTCCCTCAGAGAGTAAAACCAAAAATAGTAAAGAAATTACAGAAAGTGTACCATTAAATCCATCTGGTTTTCTCCCCTTTCCTCTCCTGAGTCTTACAGCAACTACCTTTGTTCCTTTTGGAAAAGGGGGATATGTAAATGGAGCAGAGCTGGGCTGCACTTACCAAAATCTATTTGGCTATGCTCAAATTCAAACTGCATGGATAATGTCCAATTTAAATGGTGTTTCCCTACTTACTGCAGTGCTGTCACACTTAGTTTTGCCTCCTACAATAGTTTTGCCTCTTCTTATAGTTCGTTGGGGTGAGGTTTTTTTGGTTTTGTTTTTATTTGTTTTTGTTTGGTTGGTTTTGGTTTGGGTTTTTTTTTTTTTTTTTTTGTTGTTGTTTTGCTGTCTCTTTGACCACACTGTTTCTATCTTCTTCCCAATACAGCAAATGAAGCAAGGAAGGAATTTGTGGACAGGGGAGGGGTTCTTTGTGTGGAAGAAGCAGGGGAACAAGAAATCCAATAGAGAATCAGGAAAGCAAGATTTTTCCTGACCTGTCATTTTAAATACTGTTTTCATTTTTTAGGAATCAAGTGTCTGGATTATACAGACTTTACAATATATGGCCTCTGTGTTACTTGACAACTTTTGGAATTAATCTGGGGTTTTTTTGCAGAGAGGGATCTGTTCAAAACGTACATGAATTCTTAAAAATCTAATCCTCTTAAATTATTTTCTCAAAGCAGCAGTGTGAGCAGTGCCACTACATCAGTGCCACCACATCAGTGCTCCCCCTCCTCAGCTCGGATCATTGGCTGGCCCAAACACAGGGAAAGGACTTTGCTGGACAAGCTGCAAGGCAGATGTGGCTGATGCTGCAGGGGTGGGAGGTCACCCCAGCCACCATCAGTGTTGGGACAGCATGGAGCTCAGCATGCAGCCTTTCCTGACAGCTCTCCATCTAATCTATTCCTAAACACACAGTGGCAGGGATCCTGTGGCCTCCCTTGGTTACTAGCTACAAGTTTCATGGTAATACTTTTCTTCCCATCTAACCTAAGTTCTCCTGCACACAGGTTAACCTGATTTGCCTTCACCTTGTACCAAGTAAAAGGGGAGAACAACTGCCACAGTAGAATACTTGTGGCTTGTATTTACCCCACGACCTGCTGTGACCCTTTGTTCTTATTTTGCCATACTTGTGCCACTTGTGTAGTTGTACATTCCTAAATATACAATTTCACCTCCATCATCACTGAATTTCATTCTGGGCCATTTTCCCTGTTAGTCCAAATCATCTTTAACTCAGGCCCTCACTCCAGGTGAGTCCTTCAGTCCTTTCAGGCAAGGAGGTCATAGCAAAATTATATAAATACATTCTCCAGTTAGCACCACTGGACATAACAGTAAAAATACCCAGCAGAGACAGGCTCACAGCACATCCCTGTGAGACCTTATTTGAAATTACCTCTTGCTGAGATAAAGGAACCAGAGAGAGCTCAGAGAGTGGTTTTTCAACAAACATTTCTTTATTATGGTGCTTCATCTACACCACAGGGCCCCTAGTGCATCATTAACTTCTAAATTGTTGCACAGAAGTCTGTGCAGCTGAGAGCAGGATCTGGCCTGCACACTAGTAAGATTTGCTGTTCTGGTCTGTTTCAAAGCCATCAAGATGAAGACTCTCTATTCTTAGCTTGAGTAGTGGCATTAATGCACAGCACTGCAAGAAAAGCAGAGAAATATGTTCCCCTAAGTGCTACCTGTTTTTGGGACAAAGGCAGTCAGGGCCAACCATAGCTCCCAGGACACCCATTTTAGACATATATACACAGAGCCTCCAAAGCACTTGACACACATCCTCCCAGGCTGAAGCTAGAACTTGTTTGCAAATTCAGAGGAAGATCTGAACCTGGGTTATGTGCATGAATTTGAAGGGACAAAAGAGAAATTATATGGACTTCATTAAAGATGCCCTTCCAGTAGATGTGCCAGGAAAATTGCATCCATTGTACCAGAGTGTTTTGTTTCTTTCCTATGAATAGTGTCACAACATGAAAATTCAGAATGCACAGGCTCAGTTATGTGAGAAATTTTGCTCCTTTTTTCCCTTACCTAGCAGAAAACCCCAGAACATGATGGATTTTGGTACCTTATGCCCAGTGTGGAAAACACCAATTCAATAAATGGGATTATTTGTCCAAATAAAGGAACTGAAGCTGCTGGGAAAGTGAAGACTGGGCACAGATCAGGCAGCTCTGTGAACAAGAGCAAAAGCAGTGTAGAGAGAAAATGTAGAAGCAAGAAGTTATTTTCTTATGCAAAAGCTGTCCACCCCCTTATATCAAGAAACGACAAGCCATTCCCTCATGGAAGTGAGAAAAAAAATACTGAACATCTCTGTTCAACATTGCTTTTGATTAATTCTCTGTAGAAAGACAGTCTCTGTCCCATCACACTCACTTGGTGTCTCCATGGACTTAGAGAGGAAAAAGACTTGAAGTGCATCAAGTGAATACTGTTGCTGCTCCAGCCTCTGAGAGGATCACTCTCTTCACCCCCCACAGCCAGTGCTTGTAGTTTGGAGAGAAAAGCCACACATGGAGATGGGCAGGTGCCTGAGCCACATTCCAGGGCTGGAGCACAGTCCATCAGAGGGGAAAGAGCTCCTTTGTGGCAGTGGGCACAGCTTCTCCCATGGCTCTGCCTGTTTGGAGGTGGATGCTGCAGCTCTGCTTACCAAGAGCTGACAGCCTGCAAGTGGTGCTGGTGCTAAAACACACCAGTTACTTCCTCAGCCCATGTCTGGAAGTGAACATGGAAAGGAACAGGTTAAAAATGGAAGGTTCCTTTCTTTCCTGAACACTGCTATTACTGTGAAATGGTCTCTGCTCAAAGCTTGCCTACAGGGAGGAAGAGACTTTGATTTGAGAGCACCTACTGCAAGGATATTCTTATTCTGCTCTGAGACTGCTTTTTCCCAATTATCCCAAATAACATATTCCATAAGATTCAGTGCTGTCTTATTTCTTTCATGCAGTCAAGCCTCAATTGCCAGCAGAAGGCAAAACAGAAACCTGATGGACAAGGCTACTCTCCTGAAGAGGGAAGGCTGCAGGCACTGCCCTCTCTGAGGACACATTTTAGCAGCAGGTAGCAGAACTAGACAGATTCCACTGGAAAAATTACTGACAAAAAGTCAAATGCAAAACAAATAACCTGTTCCACTTTCATCTGCTTATTGCTAAAGCAAAATCACTTGTCAGCAAGGGGGACATGAACACACAGTATGTTGTCATGGCCTGGCAGCTTGTACCATCTTCATTTTGCAAGGACAGTCCAGCACAGATTCCTGCAGGCAGTGACCAGCTTTCTCTGACAGTCTGAGTGCTTCTGACAGGGAAGTGCTCACACAGCCCTAATTCTGGTGGGAAATGTAACTTCTGGAGTGAGATACTAGCAGGAGAGAACCTATGACATTCAAAGCAAAGAGTCTGATTGCCATTTTGTATTTCCCTCCAGCCTCTGGATGTCTCTGGTTCCTCCTCAAAGCCCAGCCCTACACCCTCATATGAAATGTGGTGTAGAGAGGCTCTGGGACCAGACCCTGGTGCCCACCAGAAGTGTGAGCCCTGCACAACTGGGAAGCTGCTCCATTTCACAGAGAGTGCACTGCCCTGTGCAGAAGGAGCAGGTGGAGAAAAAGCCCACTTCACATTTTGTTGCTGGTCTGGTGACTTGGAGGAGCAGACAGGCTAAAGCAAACAGTGCAGCAGCAGTTAGCATGCTGTTGAGAAAGAGAGCACATGTGTGTGCACAGCAAATTGAGTCCCACTCTAGAAGGCCAAAGAGCAGACCCGGTGATCTAATGTTTCAGATATTTTCCTTTTGCTGAAGTACATTTCTGGTGGCTGCAGGTCAGTGACTATTGCCCTGAAGGACTGGATATTCAGTGTAAGGTATACCACCAAGCTGTGCTGACCCCACTCTGTTCACACCAGCATGGAACCTCACCCATGCATCCATCAGAGCAGAACCTGGCTTGGGACCCTCTCCTTACTCTGGTTTCAGCCCTGCTCTGAGCAAATCACCTGTGCCTGTCATGCACTCAAACTTTAGACTGGAGAAGACCTCAAAACAGAAAGTCAAATTTTAACCCAGCACAGCCATAGGGAGTGGAGGTCTCTTTTCTACTGCAAATATTTATCTAGCACATTACTGATGCTTTGGGACATAATGATAGAAGATTAGAATGATTATGATCTCTGCAAAAAGTGGCTTGTCATGATTCGTGAAACGCAGCTCAGCCAGAATGAACCTGGTCCTGGACCAGCAGCTGAAATGCAAGGAAGCCTAAGGGAAGAAACATTAATGTTTTTTCAGTGACAGGGCTACAAGAGGATTAGTTCTGTGATGTCTGAGTCCAGCGTTCCAGAAACTGAACTGGCTTCTGCAGAATAATTCATTATCTCTACTGAAAAGCTTTTCTGAGGATTTGAAAAGGGACACAGAGAGTGGACAAAAAAATCCACTGGCTCCAGGGGCCTGATCTTTGGCATTGAACTGATGCTCATTGTATGCTAGCAAAAGAAGGCTGGAAGGTGGAGATAGACACCCGTGGACACTATGACACTATAAAAAGTAGCAGGGCCAGCTCGAAAATGGCTGAGGCAATAGTACAAGGGAAAGAAGAAGGAAAGATTTAGTTGCAGTAAATGTTCACTGAGCTTACACAACAGATTTTTTTTTTCCTCCCTCCATACCATACTGGTGCTTGACAAAGACAGATAAATGCAGTTTTGAGTTATGATTCCAACTGTAAGGAAATCATCACACCGTCGAGGAATGCTGTTTTCAGCAGAAACATCGGTCAACTCTCACATGGGTTTCAGAATCCTGATTCAGATGGCTTTGTGATTTACCTGCACATTTATTCTTTAAGGTATTTCATAGCTATTAGAGCTATTATTCAGCTCACTGGGTGGTTTATTTATTCTTTATGGAAGCTGTAAGTGTCCTGAGAAATGGCCTTCTTTCCAGTGACCGAACAGGTACCATACGGAGAGCTCCTCGCCTGCCATCTGCTCCAGCCTGGTGGGAGGGACCAGCTGCAGAGGCAGCAATCATTCAATCTCCTCTGACACTTAGTCCTTGAGGTCTCTGCTGATTGCCCATAACAGCCCAGCAAGTCTTACTTGTGATGTGCACAGCTATCCAATAAGAAGTGGATTAGGACCATCTGTCCCACTAAGGGCCCAGATTCCTCAGGGTGATCCCGCCCTGTAAGCGCAGGTAGTGCCTCTGAGGCTAGCACAGCCCTAACCATTGCTGGCAGCCAAGCACCCCGCCCCTTCTCCGAGCCTGCACTTACCACAGGCAATGCTGCAGGGTTCTGCTTGGCTGCGGGCTCTGGCACCCTTCACAAGGCCAAATGTGTCCTGACTGCTGGGGCAACGTTTTGGCAGAGGTCAACCAGTGCGCAGCAAGTGACGCGTGACTGAGGGATGCCAGCCTGCGCGCAGCTGGTGCCCAGCATGTTGCTCACCTCGTGCCTGAGTCCTGGAATCTGTAATGAGTGACTCTTCTGTAACAGGGTGAACACATGTGTGTCTGCACTCTTAGCATGTGTGGGGATGATTTAAGGATGGATGTGTCCAGGGAAGGTGGAAGATGCACAAATATTTAAAGCACAAGCCTTTTGGGAGCTGCTTACATACACTGAGCTGTCCTCTCAGGTTTGGGGCTGAAGAATAAAACCTCGTGTCACTGGTTAAACTGTGTTTCAGGCATGACAGCAGTCAGGAGCTGTGCTGCAGGAACTGACTGACAGCAAGGCACAGAAAAGGGATTAGGCCTTCAGGTCAGGAAAAGAAGAAAGAAATTGAAATGACAAAGATAGAGTGCAGTCTCAGAGCTGCAGATTGCACTGCATGGCTGTAGAGCACCTTGTTTTAGAGGTGATGGAAAGAGCAGGAAATCAAGATCTCCTGCTGATCTCTATTACCAGCTCTCACTCCACTTGCCCTGCCACACACAAACCTGCAGACCCACACCTGGGTTTTTAAACATATACTTGGCAGCCAGCTTGAAGAGGACAAAATGTAAGAGTCACAGAAGTTCTTAATAACTGTGCAATGAGAAAACTTAAAAAGAGGAGCCTACTAACTCTGAAGTAAAAAGTGCTCAACTTATTATAAGATGATCCAATTTCTTTAAAGTTGAAAATACTGGTGCTCCTGTAGTTTTACCAGCAGGTTTCAGATTTTGCATCTGCTCAGGCATTGCCTCAGTGGGTGTGGGGGTCACTTCAGATAAATGGTTGTGGAAAATTAAGCCCTCCTTCCATTCTGCATGCTGGCTGCAAGGAAACTACAGATGCCATTCAGCAAGAGCAGGACCAGCCAGAGCCTTTTGAGGCACTGCTAATGTTGTATTCACTGAACAAACAACCTGATATCCTCACTGGAGTGCCACGCTAAGCACAGGGGCAGATGTGGAGGTGCAAAGAGCAGAATGGGGGGATGGGTCACTGCTCACCCCAAAGGCTTGTGATGGGCAAGTCCCTGGCACAGCAGCTCTGAGCACAGATGAGCTGCAGTGGTGGAAAAGGCATGTTTCATTTCATTCATTCATTCATTCATTCACTCATTCATTTATTCCTAACACTACTGCTTTTGCTTCCTGAGACCCTAGCAGAAGTTGTAAGACTCTCTGAGAAAGTTAAAAACTCTCTTTTCAGGGAGAGGTGTAATTTCCAAAACCCATGCCTTTCAACTGCAGCCACTGCAGCCTTTGAAAAGAAAAGAGGCTATCAAAGCAAAGAGTCAAGCCCCTCGCACTCCAGGGGCATTTGGGACCAAGTGTGGGCTGATCTCTGAAAGCAGAGGTGAACTGCCAGGAGCACTGAGATTTCTTCCTACACAGCCACCAGGCAGGGCCCAGGAGTGAGCAAACTTTCCTGATGCAGCTTGGATTAGAGGTGACAACAACCAGACCAGTAGCATATGCCCTGTACATTTATTAACATGATTGACAGTTTCTGCTGAAAAAAAAAGGCCCACCAAATATTACAGGTCAAAAGTGAGCCCCTGTTTGGCCCTGACCAGCACTCACTGTCAGCAGCACCAAAGCACACAACAGCTTTTAAAGGAACAGGAATAGACTGAATAGCCAGAAGCAAGGCAGCTTTACTGCAAGGTCATGTGCCCCCTGCACCATGGGAAGGCTTTTAGCTATTTGAAAATTATTACTGCTCAATCTAAATGTGGCATCTTTAAGGACCAAGTTGTCCCTTTTCCTCATAGCCTGCTTTCCTCCCTGGAAAACCCCTGCTTCACAGTTGCCTTTCCAGCCTGTAACTAGCTACTTAACTGCTGGAAACAACTCAGATTTCATCACCAGGCCCCACCTGTGCCTGAACACCTCCATACCAGGCTATAGTGTCATGTCCTCGAGCACTGCTCTGGCAGGTGCTGGTGTGCTGTGGTGGCAAAACACTGATCAGCTTTGCCTTAGGTCTGTCCTTAGGAATGGTCACTGCTGTTAGTACTGGATTATGCCTGCTCCAGCCAGACGTGGACATTTGCATACAAGGCCTGCATGGAGGCTGCACCATGGCTTGAACTGCTTTCAGTTGGCACAAGTTTCTTGGCACTAGTGGTGTGATATAGACATTTCAACCTGTGGAGGAAAAGCAAGGCCAAGCTTTGTTACAAATTTTAGGTGAAACCCTAAAATTTGCATTACGCAGAGTGACTGCCTGAAAAATCAGAGTGACAGCTTGTGGATTGAAGGCATAAAACTGAAAGCCTAAGAGTTTCTATGGGGCAAAATGCTTCAGGTGGCTCTGGGCATGGCTGTGTGCCAGCTGATACACACACAGGGTCTTCCAGCTAAAACTAGAAACAAATTCACCTCTAGACTTTCCTCAGGCTTCTAAAAAACTTCTCTGTTTGATCCCAACAGCTCAAAGATAAAACTTAGAAGTTCTCAGGGCTGAAGGAGCAGAATCTCAGAGGCAGTTTTAGCCAGCTTGCCTGGCCGATTGATCAGGGAATGAAAGACATTCCCTGTTCAAACAGATGGGAGTAGAGCAGGTCTCTTCATGATCCAGCAGAGAAAAATTTTTCTCCAGCACAAAAATAGCCCAAACAAACCTGAATGTGTATTACAACCTAAATAGCACTGACTCCCATCTGTTAGATAAGGCATAATCAAAACCTATGATGTCCTGCAAAAACTGACAAGGATTCTTTGCCTGAGACAGAAATGCCAGTATCGTGTTTCTGGAGGGACTCTCACTGGCATGGAAGGGGTGGGCCTGTGTTAGATCTGACCTGCACCTCTTCCTTTTCCCAGAGTCAGCTGGCTCCTTACAGCACGTGCTGAGAACACTGGCCCATGTCTCTCTCATTCTGGCCCTCTCATGCACATGCCTGGGCTCTTGCCAGAGCTGCTCTTTGTGCCATTTGAGCCAAGCCCAGCTGAATTCCAGCACCACAGACTTACTGTGAAGGACAGGAGACTGCTCTTGGTCACATCTGTACTCCTCCCTGGCTCACTCCTGAGGCTCACAGCAGACTCCCAGTGGCCTCACAAAGCTCCCAGCAAAACCCACCTGGCAGCTCCCTGTTTCCCAAACCAGCAGCAAACAGTGCACAATGTTGGGGGCTGTGCTGGGCAGGCAGCCAGCTCTGCTAATCCATGCCAGGGCCATGGAGTAACCATGAGCAGCCCTGGCACAGCCAGGAGAGGCTGGACATGTGCCCATGGGGTTTGGGCATGCAGGCAGGAGAGCGTGGCCGTGCTCCTGACAGGATTTGCTATAAGAGGGCCTTTTCAAGGAGGATTAGCAAACTTGCCCCTGAACAAGCAGTGAGCAGCCCTGACCAGGCAGGGTGTGCTTGAAGAAGATGAGCACTGGACCAGTTTGGGGTTGATCACTGCTGCTGCTGCTGCTAAAGCTCCAGGCATTTGCAGCAAGGTATTTTAATGGAAACTAAAAGCTTAGAAGAAGGACAGCTTGAATTACAAATGAGCGACAGAAAATTGACAGGCTAATTCTATGTTTCATTTTTAGCAGCATTATTCTGAAGTGTAGGATGGTGGTTAACTGATTTAACCAAGTTCTTACTTCACATAAGAGAATCAGAACAAAGAAAACTACTTTTTTTCTTCTTTTTGCAATTTTTCATTATAATCAAGCAGCAACATGCATATCTTTAGGTAGACTTCCATCTATAAACTGTTAATTGCTAATGAATGTGATTATAAGAATAGTTTTGTTTCAAAACTATACATAGAGCAGTAACTGTGCACTTTGGTTTGTGTAGTAACAACTAATTTTACTTTTAAATTCCATATGATTTCAGTCACCCTCAGACTGGCTGAACACAGTGGAGTGCAGTCCTTGGAGATGCCCAAAAATGTACCAAAAGACAAGCCAAGGAGAGAGCAGCTCTCCCTGGCCAGACAGCCTCAAGGACAGTGCCCAGGGAGGGATTCCCAAATCAGGCAGGCTGCCCTAGGGAGGGAGTGCAGGCTGTGTCCATCAGCCAGGAGGAATGCAGGGAGGGGGGTCCTCCCCAGAACCCAAGCCCATCTTCTCCACAGAGGGTGGCTGAGCTACTTCATCTCAATCTCAGTGGGCTCCAGCCTGAGGGACAGAGGTGTGCTCCCAGCTTCTTTGGAATCATGCCCAGAAGGATCAGGTGCCCGCATCAGTTCCCAGTGGTACAGGAACTTGTGATTAAATGCACAAACAAAACTGCTGATAGGGGTGTGCCTACATTAGGCTGAGGTGTTGGCTTAGGTTAATACTCAGCTTTGTACAGTGGGTATCACAGGGTGATCTACACTGGAAACAGGAATCTTCCAGGTTAGCTGGTGATCCTTTGTCCTTAACCCAAATTATAGCAAAGATGTAGTGTTTGGCAGAAGCTGGCAGGATGAAAATTCCCTCTTTCCTCCCCAGCTGCCTCTCGGCGGGGATAGGGTGGGGGTGGATGCAGAAGACAAGCCTCCACAGCCCTTTCAGCCGCTCCTTTGCTGGGAAAGCCCGAGAGCTCACGTGGTTCTCGGGTGTTCCTCTGCCATTACCGCTTCCTTCGATCCCATTCGGGTCTCTGTGCAGAAATGCACGCACTCGCGGTTGGCAGGGCTCGCAGCGTGGCTCCCGCTGTGCTCTGCTCTGGCGGACGGGAGCAGCATGTCACAGCGCCGCACGCTCCGCCCGACCCCAGCGGCGCGCCCAGCGGTGCTCCTCCGACTCGCCGCTGGCACTGGCGCCTTTCCACGCCTGCAGCGGGCACACACTGAGTGCCCACGGCTGCCAGGTTCCCGCCGAGGGGCTCGGATCAGCAGGAGAACACACCGTGATGCCCTGAGCCCTGCTGGAAGCTGTCTCCCCGCCTTCCCTCAGCCACCTAAGATACGGTGACAGCTTTCCTAATAACATGTCAGAGTTCTGTTAATCAATAATATTTATGGGGTTCACCAGTTCCACTTTGTTTTTCTCTCCTCCAAAGGTTTGATCTCCGTCCTTACAGCGAATGTAATTTTTAGGATGTTGTTCAACAACACTTATTCTTTCACAGCAGCAAAATCCTTATTAGTGAGCCTATGAGCAATGATTATTACCCTGAGTGCCAAAGGGCTTTGTGTTTGCACTTCTTTTCCTTGCTGATCACCCAGTCCTGTGTGCTAATCCAAACAAGACCTTTAGTGAGCAAACCAGTGTTGTGTCGGCTAAGCTGGGCAGGAACATCATCTGCTTAATTACATGAGGTGGGAAGGGTTAGACTCTGACCCAGCTATGATGGGTATAAGCTGTCTACACTCTAAATTCCCTCAGAGCTCCTGAGAATCCAGAGTCTGACTCACATCTCCAGAGGTAAGTTTTATGGTACAGTCAGGAGACAGGGTAACATGTGCCCTGGCCAGCCCTCTCTAGCTGCTTTATCTTCCTTTATTTTCTTTTTTGTTTGGTCTGAGATGGTCTCCTCAGTGGCAAACACTCTTTTGTGCACCATTTCTGCCCCAAAAGAGCACTACTACTACTACTTCCATGCCACTGAAGCATAAGCAGTAACAGCACTCAAGTGCGGGAGAAGAAACCTCTAGGGTTTCTCTACTTTCCAAACAATCTCCAAGAAGTTCCTTCCCTCTTTTCCTGAGTTTTGCCTTCAAAGTTTTCCCTCAAGTCTGCAGAGCAGCTTCTCCTGATGCTGTGAGGTCCATATATCCTTCCCATGCTGCCGTCCTCAGCTGCTGTGGTGCCTTGGTAACTCTGGGGTTTGGTCCAGTCTCACAAGGCAAAACTGGCACAGAAATCCACACAAAGAGAAAAAGTGATCTTACAACAGAGGCTGATGTTTGTAAATTGTTTTTTTTCAATAAGCTGAGTCTGCATTTGATCACCAAAAGCAGGTCATTTTGGGTGAAGGGCACTGACAGGCAACAGGCATTTACTGAGCTCCCTTATGGCCACAGACTAAAAACCCTCTCCCACTGCTGCTTTGCCTCGAAGGGTGTGGTGAGTAGGAAACAAACCCAGCCCTCCTCAATCCTCTGATCTCCAGCAATCCAGGCCCGCTGGCCTCCTGCAGCAATTTTCTCCATGGCCCACCGTGCAGAGTGTGCCCTCATTGCCCTGGGCCTGCTTAACCCGGCTCTACCTTCATTTGGGCTTGCAGCAGCATTACATAAATTACTTACTAATGATGCTCCTCTTAAGTAAGCAAATGGGATGACATCAGCCACCAGTGACATACCAGCTGCTCAGGGAGGGAGGGAAGGGCTGAGCCGTGCCTGCCTGCGTGGGTGTGCGCACACAGAGCGCTTGAGCCATGGCTGCATGGCAGAGCCCAGTCCTCCCAGGAATGGAGACAGGATCAGCAATCATTCAGGCCTGGAAGGCACCTCAGGAGATCTCAGCCCACCCTCCCGCTCACATTAGGGTCAGCAATGAGGCCACACCAGGTTGCTCAGTGCTTTCTGAGTCTTGAAAACTTCTGAGGATGCAGCAAATAGCTTCTCTGGGCAACCTGCTCCAGGGTTCAACTGTCCTCACAGGGAAGCATTGCTCCCTACTATCCAGTCTGACTTCTTTTTACAACTTAAAGCCACTTTGCCAATTGTAAAGGTGGTTTTAAATACCCCTATACACAAAAATATCATGTAGAAGCATTCAAATCAATCCACATCTCTGCCCACACCTTTGTTCATAGCAGCCCAAGCCTTCTCCAGCCTTTAATAAACTTGTTATACAATATTTTGTTGCACACAGCATCATTTAATTTGTCTGGGGGAGTACAGAAATTGGTTCATCCCCTAAACACCTCAAGCAAGCAGGACTATAGGGACTAAGGCAGCTAAAATGACTGCATAGCTTGTTTTGTTCAGATGCTGCATTACTCCTTCATACTACAGAACCTACTGTTCACTAATTTCTCACAGCCTCCCTCCAGGCAGGAGGATCCCTGCCAGGTGCTCATCTCCAGAAAGTGTCTTCCTGCCCAGATCAGCCTTCTCCATGAGATCAGGTGGTCCCATGCTTGGGGCAGCCCTTCTCCAGCCCAAGCTGGCTGGTGACAGAGACCACACACAAAGTCTCCTGTGTGCTGGGGCTCTGGCACTGGCCTCAGGCTGTGCTTTGGGAGGAAGATCTTCAACCCTCCAAAACCATTGTCACTCCACAGGACTCTACCCAGCACCACCTAATTTTGCTCCCAAAAGAGTGGTCAGTATGATCTGGTGTGAGTTGCTGCAATGGTCACAAAAAAGAAATCACATCCACCTGCCACATTCAGAGACCATCTAGCAAACTGACAGCTGGTGAAGAGGAGGGAGTGAAGAGAGGCACTGGAAAGCACCAAAAGAAGTGGTGCTTCTTAATACCCACCTTTGGGAAGGGAACTTTGCTTGAGATGGTTTGGTGGCATAGTGCACAACCAGGACAGTGCCAGCTTGCACCTCTGGGCCCAGAAGTCTCTAAAACTGAATCAGATTGGAATAATCTAACAACTCTCAGCTCCCACCATTATGCACAGACCAGTTCTGCATTAGACACGTGGTGGAAGCAAATCTTTCCACCTGCACTGAGACAGTTATTTCCAAAACCAAAATCAAGAAATGCATCAAAATCCACTATTTCCCTATCCTTGCACTTAAAATGTGCTTTCAAAATTGCCAGCTTTAACATAAAATCAAGTTCAGGATATTTTAATTTTCCTTCTGATTTTGAGCCTCTTGGGTGTGCTCCAATTCTGTTGTGAGGCTTCTTTCCAGGAAGATGAGTGCCAGAATTGATTTTTATTTTTTTTTTTAATCTAAAAGCAAGACTGCCATAGAATTCTGTAATTTTGTGGAGGCACCCAGGGAGAACAAAAAACGATGATACCTTGCACAGAAGCAATGATAGCAGACGGTACCATACCACTCACACTGAGACACCTGGGGGGGAGCCCTGTAAACTGAAGAATACCCCCTAAAAGGCAAAAAAACTGTGAAGAGTGTAGGAAGCTTAAGGAAGGAAAGAAGTTGGCTTTTCATGTGTTTTGCTCCCTGGCCTGCCTGAGGGACTGTTGCTGGCCACAACACCACCCAACACAAACACCAGGAGCAGGTTGATTGCCCACCAACCACCCCCAGCCCCACTGGGTGTTAGTGCTTACAAAGTGCTTTGAACACATGCCAGAACAATTGTGCACAGACATACAAACAGCACAGGGGTGCTGGAGATTAAGTATGCCTAGGGAATAAGGGGCTTTTCCTTCCAAAACTACCCTGAGTTAGTTGTCTCAGAGGGCAGGTGCCTGCAGAGACACTGTTGTTTGGTGCATAACCTGCTGTGCAAAATTCTTGCCTGTCATCTCATATTAAATCTGGTAACTTGTTCAAACTGGAGGAGAAAATGGATTTCTGTAGTAAATTTCAGGCATCATAAAGAAACATACGAAATTTTAGGTTCTTTAATTATCAAAGCCAGAGGAAGCAGAGAAAGCTATTAAAATCTGCTCAAAAGGATAATTAAGTTAAGATTGCTTGAAAATGTAGCATGGTTAAATGCTGCCCTTTGTGCATTGTTAGAGCAAGGTTAGTGGCTCAGATATGTCTGTTTGTTAGGAAGAAAGACTCATCTGCAGCAACCCTGCTCTACAGGCTTCTGGCAAGAAGGAGAAATTGGCTCTCCTCGGTGAGTGGGTTAATACCACACTCAGAGATTGCTGGGGGATTGAGAGACCTCCCTTCTCCCTATGGCTAGATTCCTGAACAGAGCTCACCAAATCTACAGCCTGCAGAACACTTCTTCCAAGTAAAATGGAGAGGAAAGTGTGTTCAGCCTGGGGGTGGCAGAAATCAGCCCCCCCTACCCAAAGAAGAGGATCCAACATATGCCAAAAATAGCACTAAGTGCCCTGAAGACCTTCCTAATAGTGCAGGAGTCCCATCTGTAACCAGAAAGTTGTGATGTCCGGTGTCAATAATTTCCAGCAAGCAACCCGAGGACTGCCAGATGTGTCTTCCCCAGGAGCCGAGCGAGGCCTGAGCTTTCCAGCGCCTCCCGCTCTGGAAAGGTGCAGCGGGCTGGCGAGGCGGCAGCACATGGAGGGCAGCCAGCTGGGAGCTGCTCCAAAGCCGGCGCCCAGACAGAGGTGAAAATCAATAACGCTGCTAATAAATCAAAGCGCAACCACTGGCACACAGCCCGGCTTTGCCCCGGCCTCGGGGGAAAAGCAGCTCCTTTCTGGCTGCTCCCTCCTGGGGCTGGGCCTCGCTGGCTCCTGCTGCCGGGGGGCTGCTCCCGGCCCCGCTCCCGGCCCCGGCCGTGCTCGGCCCTCCGGTGCCCCTTCCCGAGAGCTCTCTCGGATCACCCGCGGTATTTGCGGGGGTGCTGGGCGGGGGAGGGAAGGGGGCCAGGCGGCTCGCCCCGGGAGGGAAGNGGTCCCGGCTGTTGGCACAGGGCTCTGCGTGCCCCCATCCTCCACTGGGGGATGAGCCTTCTCCTCCCTCTCCTTCTGGATATACACACACGCACATACATATATATAAATGTATATATATAGCTGCAGCCCACCTCCCTCCTCCTCGACTCAAAGCCTGTAACGCTGTCGTGTCTTGTCTCCACGCCCCGCATGCCCATTCCCACTGGTGGCGCGGCAGAGGTGCCCGCAAACCCTCCCGGCTCCGCGACACCCTCCGGGAAGCAGCAGCCTTATCTGTAATCAAACTCACCCCGCTTTTCCCCAACCTTAGTCCCTTACACCATCCCCATTTGGCTCGCCCTCCCGGGATGTTTTAAATGAGATTCTGATTTCTTCAGGCCAGGGATGATCTTTTATCATGTCTGGTACAACCCTTCCTGCGCGGGGGTGCAGGCAGCATGGGACCTCCAGGCATAATTACAGTCCCGATAATAAGTAGCAGGCACGTTGTTTGTCTCCCCGCTCAGGCTGCCACGCTGTGCTGTAATCAAACTTGCTGATTGTTTTTAAAAGGCAGGTCTGTACTTTGGGCCTGATGCAAGGCTGTCCTACATTCTGCTCTGGGTCACGTCGGGATCTTTGGATTCGATACTGGAGGGCTGTGGTAATCCTCCAGGCTCCTGTGCTGCAGGGCTCTGGCTCCCTGCCTTCCCTAAAAGACCTGAGACCCCTGCACTGAGCACAGAGTGTGAGCATGATGCTCGGCCAGGGGACACACCTTGCTTGTTTGTCTGCTGCGAAGGAGAGGTGAGCTGATGCTGTCCTCTCATTCCACTTTGTGAACCACAGCACTCCCTGAAGGCTGCCAGCCCCATGATGCCCAGCAGAATGGACGTGCTGGGTACATTTCTCCTAATTTTCCCATTAATAAGCATGTGGTAAGTGCTGGTGCTGGACAGCACTGTGCTGCCAGCACCACAGACTCTCACGAGGAGCCATGGCAGGACAAGAAGACTCCTTGCTATCCCTTAGATTAGCATATGTCAAGCCAAGCTGGTCGCTCCAGCTGTGCAGATCAGTACAGAAGAGACATCAGCACATCCTGAGATGCCAATTTGCAGCTGTGACTTCCTCTGTGTGGCCAGCCTGCCCCGTGGGAGGACTGCCAATGTCTCTGAGGAGCACACTGGTGCTTGCAGATGCTGCTGGCACATGATGCTGCTGTGGAAGCTGCACCACAGACACAAACTTCTGCAGAGGTCATGTCCCTGGTTTTCTCCAAAGTGACCTGGTTCAAGGGCAAGCTTTGGCTTTGGGGAGACAACCAGAATTGTCACTGCCAGATCTGTGATGTGGCAGATCACTTGGGGAAGGCTTGGGAAATGCAGTGAGACCCTGGAGAATAGTCTTCTTTCCAGATGCTGCTGTGCTGAGGCTGACAGGGCTGTGTCCAAGACCCCTTGGCATGTGTTGCCCAGGACCCATGGGCATGTGTTACCCCAGCCCTAGAGGTGACTCATGCCCACACGTCCAGAATGAAAACCCAGGAACATGTCTCTTCTTTCTGCTCACCCTGTCCCTTGAATGCTAGCAGTTCATCCAGTGTCTTCAGGGGCCTCAGATATTCATTTTCAAGCCACTTCAAAAACATGATTTGGAAGAATGGAAAACGCATCCACACCTGGCATCAGGCAGATGCCCATCTGGATCTGAAAAATGCTACAGAAGAGTCTGTTCTCTGAATATCACTGAGATCAGAGAGACCTGGGCCTCTCATCTGCTGAGCAAACAGTTGCATAAATGAAACTGCCTCAGGCTCACTGGAGTAAACTCACACACCCAGTGTGTCCTGGAGTTCAAGCGTCTTAGAGAAGAAAAGCATGGAAATATCACTGTCTGCTAGGGACAGTTCACTGCTCCACCTTTTTCAGCTCTCCTCTGGCAGGTTGTCATCACACCTTGCCTATCACACCGCTCTCCTCTGCCCTGCACTCTGGGCAGGTTTCCAGGCTCCAGCTGGGGAATACCGACTTGATTAGATTTGGTTCACAAAGGCATTTCACAACATTTGTTCACCTAAACAAAATAAAAGTCTTAGATCTGAGGATATTAATTAAGGGCAGGATAGATCCTTTTGAAGCAAACTACTGGTAACTCACCAAATTTTAAATAGTACACTTTCCTGCCAAAATCCCCTGCTGAGGGAAAGTTCACGTAAGTTCAGCTGCTCAACCCATGACTTCCTGAAACAGGAGGTGACATGTTTCTGAATGTTGGGTCCCTTAAACATAAAGAATCCTGTTCCAGTTTTGTCAGTTAACCACTCATCTGGCATGCAGGAGGTTTTAGCCATTTTTTCAGGCCTCAGACAAACAGGATGCCAACAAGGTTGAGGAGGATGTTGTGCCTGTTACTCCTTCCCCTCTGGTTCTTCTTGCTTGGACTCCTAATTGATATGTCCAACATGCACACTAGAAACAAGAACAAAAAGCCATCACACCTGCAGCAATGTCCAGTTCCCTATAATTTCTGCTCAGGCTGACCTGGGAGGGAAGAATCCCTGACCCAGTTCCATGCTGTGGTGTCCATCATACTCAAAATTCACTTTTTCTCCCCTAGCTGATGTCTCAGTAGATACATATAGATGGGAATGAGCTGGTTCCTTTCTGAAAACTGGCAGACTTTGCTGACTACTGCTGAGTTTATAATGTGGTTTGCCACCCCATGCTCTCAGTCTGTCACCATGTTCGGTTCCTCCCATCCGTGAGGCTGTAGCTGGAACTGCTTAAAAAGCAAAGCACGTTGCACAAGGAGAAAAGCAATGGTGGCATACCAACAGCCTTCCTGGGTGCTCATGGAGAAGAGCAAAGCTGACCTCTTTGGAACCAGGATAGGGGAGCATCATTTGCAAGCCACTGTCTCTCCTGGTGAAGAGGTCAGCCTCTCTGACCAGCTCAGCCACCAGCTCCTCCTGAAGCACTCACAGGTGCAAGGGCCAGGCTGGCTTTGGCTTCCTCCCTTCTGGCAGTTTCATCCTGAAAGAAAACCACTATGGGGACACATTCAGTTTCCTCTCCATTAAACCATTCCAGAAAAATAATCTCTCCCAAATGTACTTTCTTCAGAAGCAGCACAAAGCCTGCTCTGTGAATCCCAACAACAATGTGCTCATTAAAACTTGCTGTTATGCAGCAATGAAAGTGCTCTTAGGAAATGGGTCTAGAAAAGGGGTACAGTCAGGAGCAGAACAAGTAATTGACAGAGAAAGGAATTTACAGTCAGACACTCCTTCACTAGGATGGAGTTACTTCAGTCTTACTGCAAAATGCTCTAAGGCAAAGCGAGAGCTGTTCCTGAGTAGAGGAAAACATGCAGGCACATGTAACACTGGCCTATGGACACTGCTCTCATGGTGGAAAGGGCACCTGAGGGCCACAGGACATTTCTCAGGAGAAGGCCATGGTTGAGGTGGACCTCTGAGAAGAGCAGGAGACTGGCCGGAAGCTCAGCACTGTTCCCATCAGCTCCCCCCCTCGCAGAAGGTAGAGGGGTTTCATGCAGTGTCAGACACAACACAGGATTGAGCCACCGCCCATGCTCAGCCCAATCCCACACTTCCTCTGGGGAAGGACAGCCCCCAGCTTGCCAGGCAGGTCTGGTGCACCACACTGCAACATGAGACAAGAGAAAGCACTTTTGGCCATATCAAAATGACTCACTCTCTCAACTGGAAATTTAAGCAAAGTGAAGACCATTGTGCAAAATGTTTCCGTGTCGATGAATCAGCTTCTTCCAAGGGGAAAAGCTGAGCCGTCTGAAGAGCTCTGGCCCGTTACACAGCACAAGCCCTCCCCCAGAGACCTCGCAATTAAGGCCTGAGACAAGCTGGAGCAAGCAGGCAAAATAAATCCTGGGTGCACAGGTACCAATTAAGCAAGGAGAACAGAAATCTGAGTTTACTGCTGGCCTGACCAATGCCAGAGGGGAAGAGTGTGCTGGCCAATTTCAAAATTAGATTTAAAAGAAGAAGAGCTGGTTAATATGAACCAATAAGCCTCGCTAGGCTGAAAAATGATGAAATAGCCCCCTGTGTGTTTCTGCCTTCCCCTTCTATGCATATGTCATGAATAATTAACTGGCTCTTTGTCTTCAGCCCTTGATGAATTCTGGGGTGTAGTAATAGGAGTAGCTGATGGTATCTTGACTGTTCTCCCTTTAGACAATACTACACTCTTGCATGTAATCCTATGATGGCACAAAGCAGGTTCTCCTTATCCTCCCCATCAGGTTTCTATCCTGTCTTCTTCCTGTGCATGTAATTATCTTCTGGAGTCACGTTCATGGAAGCAATAAGCACATACACCACTCAGCAGCACCGTTCAGACTGGCAGAGCTGCTAATGCTGGGCTATAATTACTTAGTAGAAATCCTTCAGCAGCAGTCAGCAGCCCTGGACAATAACAGCAAACAAGTAATACCTTGTAGGCCAGCTTACCCATTAGTTTTTTATTATTTTTGTGGTCATGAGTCATGTGGGAGTATCTAGCAGGTAACGTGTCCCATACAAGTGTTGGGCCTGGAGACCAATGGAGCAGACAATATTTTTTCTTTGGCTGTAATTTGAGCCAAAGGAAAAAAGAGACAAAGTGGGTTATCACTGTCCTGGCAGTCATGCAGGTGGCCAGGCATGCAGTGATGATCCACCATGACAAGGAGTTAGGGAGTTGCCAAAGCAAATGAAACACAAGACAGGAGGTACTTGAATAAATCTGGTCTACCAGCACTGCAGGCAAACACAATCCATGCTGGGAACAAGCAACAGAGAATGTGATCCCATCCCACTCAAAGGAAGGATTGTCATATTCCACTTTCTAGCAAACCATTCAACTGTCCAAAGCTTGGGAAGTTCTGCAGGACATCTTGCACACATTCATGCACCTCCTGGGAGCACCATGGAAAGCCACAGCAATCATGGAAGTGTGACAATATTGGAGGCTGAACTAAATCACACCCCTATGTGCAGATGCCCACATTTCATTCGGTGTGGTTGAAGTGGGGAAAGGCAGCCTGATGGAATCAGTGTGCACTTCTGGTGTGGACAGCCATCACAGGCTGCCAGAGGGAAGGGAGCTTTCTGGGGAAGCAGAGAGAACATGGCTAGCACAGAGGGCATAGATGGGAGGGCTAGCCCTAGCCAGGGTGAGACAAGCAAGTTTACTTGAGATCTTGGGGTATGATTCAAAAATGAAACACAGAGGTAGGTCTGAAGAGTTGCACGAGCAGTCACAGTGAAGTAGCACAAACAGGTACCGCTGGTCTGCATCTCCTTCTCACCCACACCCCTCACCCTGCCCCAGCTGCTGGCTCCACAGGGCCTGAGTCTCCACAGCTCCCTTCTAGGAAAGGACAGCTCCCATCCTTTGTCTCCTGCCAGGCTGGTAGGGCTCTGCCTTTCTTACATACATCCTCAGGAGTCCTGTGGACTGTCCTGGCACTGCAAAGGCACAAGGGGTACCCACACCCCTTGTGACCCCTTCCTGCAGGAAGCAGGAACAAAAGTGCAGTAGTGAATTTCCCCCCTCTTTCCATCACGTAAGCCTTTTCCATCACAAGCATTTTATGAAAGCAAATAATTAAAAAACAAATTAATAAAATAAAATTAACTGAGACATGACCTCAGCCTGGCCGCTCAGAGCAAGAGGCGGTGTCTGGACCTGGTCAACTGTTGCTACACCTATGCCACAGCATTTTGTGGAGTAGTCAGAGGAAAGGCAGGGTCCATACTGCATGTTATTAATGCTTTTGGTGAAAGAACAACACTATTTCCCTGACTTTCCAGCTTTTTCTTATGGCAAATTACTGGGAAGTGTTTACATAGCTACTGGAGCTGAGAGTGAAATGAGCACATTGCAACAAATAAACTGCCCATTTTTTTCCCTTCAAAACAAACATAAACACAGTGGGATCAAAATCTGCTATTTTCTTTGGTAGATGCAATGCCTGACTTGTCCCAGATAAACACATTTCCTTCCAGCTTTGTCCTTCACTTTTCAGTGATGCTCCCAGCTAGCCTGGGATCCCAGAGCAACATGGAGACAACACAAGGATCTATCTGGGACAAACACTCCTGTGCAGAGTGACAACAAGCACAAGGCAGGGATTACTGCAGGCTAGGGAGTGTATCCACCTCAAAAATGCTGTTGACTGCAGATGTATGAGGAAACATGTCACCATTGTAGACAGACATGTACATAGAGATGTCTGATGCAGATCACTGCTAATTACTCTGGCAGGGTACTTGAGGTGCCTTAGAAAGCCAACACCCGCTGATGAGGCGCGATCCTTCCTGGAGCGGTGTTCTGCCACTGACTGCAGCTTGGGTGTTTCAGCTCGAGCTTGTCTTTCCTCCTGAGAAGGGGCTTGCAACTTCTTCTGGTGCTGAGCTCCCACAAGGAATGTGTTCACTGCTCTGTCATGAACTGAATGACAGCCCTGAAAGCAAGTAAATTTATGACAGTTTGATGCTCAGCTATAAATAACTGCTCTCGGGGTGTGGGTTTTCACCCACTTTTGCTTGGCAGTAAATTCTCTCAGGAAGTGAAGGAAAAGTATGGTGCAATCCATGCTCTAGGTGGGGAATAGGGAAGATGTTAGCTCTGCCCCTCTGTCCATGCAGAGAGGCTCCAAACAAGATTAAAAGCAAAAAAGAAAAAGGCAAGAAGAAATTATGGATGCGAAATGCAGAAGAAATCGATAACTAAATATCATCTAAACTAAATCTAAATATCATCTATCAACTAAAAAAATATCCAGGAAAGAATGTGCACTTGAAGCACCCCTTCCCCATGGCCAGGGCTTCCATTCCCAGCTGTGCCACCTCCAGCCCCACCATGGCCTCTAACCCATCGTAGAGGACCTGAGAGATGTGAAGGCCACTCTGATCCAAGGCTCCCTCATTTGTTCCCAGGGCACAGTTCATCCTGCCCAGCCACCTCTGTATCCCAGCCACAGTGAATGAGGAGGTAAATGCCAGCTCTCCTGGACACTCCCATGGTGACACTTAACCCACGCAGCATAAACACTGGTTCCTGCAGGACAGGTAGTCTTCAAAAGAGCCAGCACCCTGGGGAGTACGTATTTAGGTATACTTGTAATTTGATTTTAAAGGCTGGAGAATCCTAGGCAAAGAGCTGGGGAAAGTGGTGTGAAAAGACCACATTGGTTTTCTAATTGGCATCTTCTTGGCATTGTAGCAACATACATTAGCAATAGCAAAACATCCAAGACAAGACATTCAACAAAAACGAGGTCAGTGGAACAAAACACATTATTGCTGAAACCAGCTTGCCTCTCAACATTAAGTGTGCCATGAAAGACACTGACTCAAACCCGATAAGAGATTAAATATTAGAGGCTGTAGCACACATTTCTCAAGAGCTCCTCCATTGATCCTGCTGCCCAGTTGATGATCAGCCTCTTTGACGACTTCCAGTTTCACCAGGGGGTCCTTTTATTTTCCATCCTGTGCTGGTTTGAGGCTCCCATATGGAAGCTTGTGCCATCCAGTGTTCACAGCAGTGCTGACTGCTCTGGTGTCATCTGCACAGTACTTACACACCCGTGGCAAAGGTCTATCCCACACAGAGGCTGTGCTATTCCATCACATGCTCACTAACTTGTTTTTTATATGGGTTTTTTTTTCACAAAAAGGAAAATGGAATTATTTTTTCAGGTCTTCTGGTTTTGTTTCATCTTGGTTTGGCTTTAAATCATCTTAATATTACTTGCAGAAAAAGGAATTGCATTTTGGACTGATGCAAGTAGCTATGGGTGAAAGGATACTCTCATTCAAATATTGTACTGAGGTCACACAGCACAAGGAAGTCAATTAAACTATTTTTATCACTGTTATGGTAAAGACTCTTGAAAAAAAAAAAACCAGTATTTTGCAACCTTGCATTTCCTGACACATGAAGATGAATCTGAGTCCCAGCACTGGGAGTGAAGACCTTTGTTTCTTTGCTCCTATGAAAAAAGAAAGTGGGAAAGCACATCAAAAGGACACTACTGCTTGTCTAGGTGCCCTCTGGGAAAATGGTGGGACTGTGCTCTAACAGAAACAATTGAGCAGATGCCTGCTGGTGGATTCAGAGCAATGACAAAGTTAGGAAACCCACCAATTTGGGTCAGAAAGAAAAAAATAAAAGCCTTTGGCTGCAGGTGAAAAAGTGCTCTTGATGTTTAACAATGTTGACCCTCAAAGTTCCCCAAAAAATATGACGTAGACTCTGGCTGTTTCTCTAGAGAAAATAATGCCAGGGCTATACTGAAAACTGGAAAATGAAGGTTAGGAACAAGGTGGTTCATTAATGATAACTCATCATGACACTCTTTTATTTGCAGGGAAACCAGAAAGTTTCTCTTCTCAGGTGTACCAAGGTCTTCAGGAGGAAATGATTGCATACACAGTTGCTGAGTCTGTTATGGATAATTATAATCTGTTTTTCCACTGAAGTAAACTCCCTCATCCTTTTGCAGTTCAACTCAGGTGACAGTTTTCAACACTTACATCATCATCATAAAAAGGAGTGTCCAAAGTCCTGCAGGACTGGGAGGGGCAAGCAGCAGGCATCAGCTCTGCTTCCAGCCCAGGAACATCAATAGCACCTGGCAGGTGATAAGCAGCATTCAGCCTGGGTAGGGGCAATATTCAAGCAGGCAAAATCAGTAGGTCCTGAAGCAAAATAAATCTGCTGAGTTTTGAAATATATTTCTACTTGAAAGAGAAAAGTTAGCATGGAGGAGAAGCTGGGAGAATCAAAAGGGCTGCCAGTGTGGGCTGCCCTTACAGAGTGAAGAGGGAAACATCATCCCATCCCATGCCATCCCATCACTGCTGCCATTTGGGGGAACCCAGGAACACTTACCCTTGGAGCAGATCCAAAGAAGGGGAGTGACTGGCCCAGGCACCACAAGGATTGAGGGATCCCCAGCAAGGAAGCGTGGGGAGCTCACCCTGTTCCCTGCACCCTCACACACAGCCCTCTGGGTCAGATCAGTACAAGGATTTAGCTGCCTACAAATGCAAATCAGGCACAACGTGGTGTTTCCCAAAGCATTTGCATCTCAGACACCCACATATTCCTAAAACTCTCCCCTCCCGCCTATGCACTCTGCGTTAGTTTCTTCATTTCTAAAATGGATATGGTAATTTCCCTCCTCTCTGGCAGCAGCAGCAGGAGAGGAGATACCTGCTGTGCTGCCCTTACCTTCTCGGTGCAGCACCGCACCCCCTCCCCATTCCCCCTCGGGGCCGTGTGCCAGGCAGTGCTGGCTACTCCATCAGCACCTGCAATTGCATCTGGAGACTTTGGGAGAGGAGAGAAATGCCAGCTCTGCATCCAGATGGCTTTCTGGGATGATGCTTCCTGACCATTACCTCAATATCTTCAGGCTTCTACCTCAGGAAAACTCCCCAGACTGGCAGCACATCCGATCTTTGTGTTACACACACACAGCTGCTGGCAGGCACATGATGGGCACCTGCCAGAAATACCATGGGGTCATGAGCGTGCACTGCAGGGAAATGAAATCTGTGTGGGTGCCTTTCAAGGAAACCACAAGTCTTTGGGTGCCCCAGCAATCGCACAGCTTAAGAGAATCAGTCCCCTGTGTGAATTTTTTGCATTGTCAGCCTTTTGTACTTCTCCTTCATAGCTAAGCCATGTCTTCATCTATTCTTGGCAGTGCTCATTTCTCACAGTAAGAGAATATCATCAAAACCTAAGAATAACAAACAGAAGTGTGTTCTTGCCAATCAGCATAAAGCAATCTCACATTAAATTGACCTTCTGGATAGCACTTTATGTTCTATTTACTCAAACATAAAATCCTATTTTCCTTTATCTGGGAAAGAGGGAAGTGTATAGACAAAGGGGTTTCACTTCAGGAACACAGAATACCAAAGAGAGTACACCAATTCAGTTTGCAGGCTGAACTCAGCAATTAAAATATCACAACACAAGTAGGAATCTGTATGCTCAAGCAAACACTTCAGCTGATCATCCACCTACTTCAGGCAGGTAATCCATCAGGTCTGGCCACTCTGACACTTTTGAAAACTTGTGCAAACAAAAGCAGCAGGCAGTGCAGCAAGTTAGACCTTGAGGCAGGAGCACCGGCCATGGGCAGAGCAACATACCTGACCCAAAATCTCCCAGGCCAAAGAGGGAGCCGTCAAGACTGAGCTCACAGAGTAGCACAGATGGTAGTGTCAGTGTTAAATTCCAGGTGCTCAGGTGCTTCTAAACCTCTCAGACACAAAAGGTACCACCAAAGCAGCAATGTAGCAAGCAAGAGGATGCAGCTCTCCTTGGCTGCAGTAGATGCAGCTCATTCCATACAGGCTCTCAGGGAGGTGCTGAGTGTAGTACACTAAATTAGCAGGAATGCTGCAGCACTTATTAACGCATCCTGTGAGCTGCTGGACTCACAGAAATTCCACAGAGCGTGTGGAAACAAACTCTCCTCAGCTGCAGATCTGTTTGCTCAGCCATTCCAGCTCTTATTTTTCACCCATGTCAGGCTCATCCTGAAATAGGGAGCACCATACGGTGATGGTGCAGTGGTCCTGAGCTTTTCACCGCAAGCGTAACAAAGAACAGCCCTGGAGTTTTAACTCAGCCCATGGTGCTCCCTCCTGGGCGTCTGCTACCAGTGGTTTTTTCTCATCTGAGCACTCAGAAAATTGTTTGGTAATCTAACCATGCCAAGATACACAAAGCCATGGGAAGATACTAACAGTGGAGAGCTGAGCTGCAGTGATTAATCGAGACACCAGATCCTTCAGACTTTCATTAGGAAATACAGCAGAGACCTGAGTCACCAGCTGCTCCCAGCATTTGCTGCAGCAGTGGCACTCAGCAGCACCTTGCAACACCTCTGCTGCTTCAGCCACCTCGCTTGCCTGGGACTTTCACTATAGCCCCTGAGAGTTATGCCCCAGATTGTGCTGGAGGATTGAAAAATTGCCCAAAACACTGTTTCTTGACTAGCAGACTGGCTTGTGGAATATGGGCTTCAAATCTCATGCCTGTGGAGGAATGTCAGCGTACCCAGACCCAGGAGTCACAAGAAGAAAGCCACAAGAGGCTTGGTCATTAAAAGGTCTCAGGGCTTAGCTGCTAAGCAGGATCTTTCTTCTCTTTGCACAGTGTCTGAAGCACCCCATGTTCATAAGCTCTTAAATTGCTGTAGTTTTGTCACTAGGGACTGCCATCCTGGGTCTGATAGGTCTTTCCTTCTGTAGCCTGCCTCCAAAAGGACTCAGCAGTGGGTGCTGATGGAAAGAGAGTGAGAAACAAGGCATGCACTGCCCAGCACCTCTTTTGGCGGGTCGTCTTTTTCAGAAATTCATCTTTTGGTGCCCGCGCCGCCAAGGCTAGACAGGCATTTGTGCTCACAGATAGCTTATATCTCCAGTTCATCCTCAGTCCTGGCCCTCCAGCTGCATGCACTGCCTGCTGGTCAGCAGCAAACCTGCAGGTTCCCTTGGGACAAACACAAGGGGAGAGAAAAAAGAACATCAGGACTACAAGCGGACTCAGGTCAAAGGGTCTCCCAGCAGGCAGCCTGCCCACTACCTTGCAACTCCCATTGCAAATAACCTTGCAGCAGAACCTGCTTTTCCTTAGCCAGCTACAGGAGCAGAGTTGGGCCAGAGAAGCAAGTGACAAAATTCCTGCTGATTTCAATGAGAAGCAGCAGGCCAAACTCCAATGCTCCAGATATTTCCCGCCAGACACCAGTGCAGATTTTTTTCAGAGCTGGTTCCTGTTGTAGTAGAAGAAACAATGCATTTATCTGGTTTCTGGCATCCAGAGGACTCTCCTTAGAGAGAAAGGATAAGTAAAGACTTTGGTAGTTATTTGTGCAGCCTGGTCTTAAGCTGCTCACTCCTCTCACAAATGACAACCACAAGCATGGTGGAGGTAGCTAGGACAGAGGCAGAGCCCTGAGATGGGTCTGGCTCAGCAAATGCTGCCTAAGACTCACCATAGGCCAGGGCTCAAACGTCTTCAACACCCACCCCTCCACAATGTTAGCTCCTGTTTTGCTGACAGTTGCAGCTGTGGAGAGCCTTTTGCTGATTCACAGGCTTTGCAAGGGTTATTATTAGCTTATGGAGATGAAATGGCTGTTGATTTGAAAAGATTTGGTCGAAAACCAGGGCAGGGTGACTTGAAACTGGGAGGATTTCATTTTCCTGATGACAAATGTCAAGCCCATCATGCTTTGCCTGTATGCACAAGCTGATGAAGATTAATACATGAGAACTATTGCCACTATTAACACTGCAGCACCCTCCCCGTGAAGAAAAAAGGAGGGAAGAGAGAAATCCTTTTACGTGGATCCCCATCCCCCTAATAAACAGGGAGCTAGGACCTGGGGGTGACAGTTCTGGGGGATAAGGGAGTAGGGCTGATGGTCACTGACGTGAGGTGTCCACCTGCTCTGACTAGCTGTGTTTTATTAGGCAATATTGTCTCCTAGCAAAAATGCCCAGTGTCTTTGCCCTCCATCTTCCACTGTCATCTTAATCCTTTGGAGCAAGAGTGCTTATAGCAGTAGGTGGGAAATGGAGTCAGACATTCCCTGAACTGTCCTATATAAAGTTTCTCTGCTAGAGGGCTCAAGCAGCACTGATGCCATGGGAGAAACACAGCAGTCCCTCCACCACCTCAGCAAAACAGGATAGGAAACCAAAGAGTATAATATGTTCTGTAATAATTTATTTGCACAAATCATCCAACTCCAGAAGCAAATCAGATCGCTTCCTTGGTGCCTAATTAAGTTGATTTGCTCTCCCTTGGACACATGGGAGTAGGATTGGTTGCTGTCACAGCTTTGACAGACTTTTCAGGGCTCCAAACAGGTTCCCACCTGGCTCCCTGGGTGAGTATCAAAAGAGAAGGATTGCTTTTAGTAGCAGAGAAACACTCCTTGACCAGCCACTGCACCAAGAGGTCAGAGCAGAAGTCCCTGCTGGTGTGGCACCCCAGGGTCAGCATTCGGGTCGGTGCTGTTCAGCCTGGGCTGTGCTTGGCACACCAATCCAGCTCTGCAGCCTCCTGCCGAGGGAAACAAGGGCGCTGCAGTGCTCCAGGCAGGCTCATGCTCAGCTGCATGCATCTGCCTGATGGGTTCAGCCTGCAGAGCTACTCACACAGTTCTCCTGAATTTCTGCTCATCTCAGTGAAAGAAGAGAGATCAGCAACAGAGATGACAGCTGAAGCCAGACCTGTTCAGATCTGCTGCCACCAGCAAACCTGGTTCAGGAATCTCTCTCTGAATTTCCATTTGGACCCACAGAATTAGTTTGAGTACAAGAGGGCAGCAATAACACACCTAATTTGTTTTACCCTGGAATACATCATCATTTAAAAGCCTGGAATATTTATTGTTGGCAAAGAGATATTGATTGCTTAGCCACAGGCAGAGTAAAAATCATTGAGGGGGGGAAAAAAAGAACAAGCAACAAAACAAACCAGAAAAATTGCTCCGGTAGCTTCCTTCCACACTAGTGTGCGATGCGCTGCCTCAGTTTTCGCTGCCTTCCAGCATCCCTCAGCCTTCACAATCTTCCAAGGCACAAAAAATGGCCTTTCCCTTTGAATTTATGGGAGAATGGATTCCAGCAGCTCCCGGGCACTTTATCACCTTCCTGCAGGGGAACATAAAACAGGGCCCTTGTCTCTGCCTGTGCCGTAGGAACAAATAAATAAGGGCAGCTCCCTGCGGCTCCGCCACCGGCCCATCCACGCGCAGGAGCTGGCTGCATTGTACCAGCGGGCTCCAGCTGCGGGGTTCTGAGCTAACTCGGCTCTGAACTCCCACCGCCCCTGGATGTTTGGAGCCGGTTATTTCCTTCTTAGGGTTTGCCCAACAGGAAGGCTGTTCCCCACCCCTAAAACCTGGTTAAAAGCTAATGGTCCATTGTGGCTCTTGTAAAAGATGGATTTCCCTTCTAATGTGGTGGCGGCAATTCCAGCGCCGCTCGGACGCTGCAGTTGGTTGCGTGTGGCCGGAGCGGTTTCCTTTCAGCAAATTGCATTTTAATAGCCTGAGGGCAATCGCTCTCCTCACTGAGGTGCTGCAGTGGCCCTGTGGCAAGCCTCGCTGTCGCTCCATTTGCCACAAAACCCCTCGCTCTGGCTTCCCCGGTGGCCTGTGCTCCGGCACAGCGGCACCGGCCCCTTCTGGGGCAGCCGTGGGGCAGCTCTAGACAGGGACTCACCGGCAGGAGAAAGTGGGGCTGATCCTGCGGGCACTGGCCTGGCCATTCCCTGGCATGGGGGCTGGGATAAAACCTCCTGGGCGAGTGGACGGCTCAAGGAATTGCCGTGAGGGCTGGCGAGCCGCTGGCCGGAGCCTGCTCCCGCCGCAGCCCGGAGGTGCCCGCGCCGCCTCAGGCCCCGGGGAGAGGCGGGGTGGTGCCGGGCCGCCTGGTGAGGTAAGTGTGGGGCTGTGCCCCTGCACCGGCGGCCAGGCCTCTGTAATCTGTAACCTGTCCCCTGGCACCCGTCCGTGGCCATCCCAGCACCGTGGGCACGAGGACTGCAGCCATGCAAGGTGACGAGGGCCACGCACAAAAAGCGAGGCCAAGCATGAGGATGGCTGTGCTGCAGCCCCCTCAGAGGCAGGCTCTCCTGAAAGCCCAGGCGCTGAAATGTCAACAAGGTGGTGCTGGCATCAAAGGGAGAGCAGCATCCCAGCACAGCCACAGCCGGCCTCTGCTCTTCCCAGCACCCTCTTTGCAGGACATAAATTAGCGCCTCCATGAGACTTTGCCACCCGCCTCTGGGGATAGGGTAGGCGCTCCTCAGGGTTTTGATTATTCTAATTTTTGCCTGGTTTTAAAGGGAAAAAAATAACATAAAGTGGCACCCATATTTCAAAAAGAAGAAATGTGGACTTAGCTGTCAGTTCGTTCAGAGGGAACAATTTGTTGTGTTCTCATCAAGCCATACTACTGTTTCTCTTTTTTTTAAAAAAAAAGTACTGTCTTTTCTCAGCCTAACCTTATTGATTATTCCTTCCCAAAAGCTTTAGATAATTATTTGGTTCAACATTTATCACTTAAAGAGTAATTCATGTGCTAATATGTAAATCCAACAGCACAGTTTAATTGCAAGATCTTAGCACTGCAGTTGAACTGCATTGTTGGGTTTAATTTCTCTTATTCTTTTATGGGCTCTAATTAGCCCCATGCAAAAACAGATTTTCTAGATGTTAGCAGCTCTGAAAGCCTTTAGCAAAAGCTACTGGGGTCCAAATGTTTTGTTCTACTAAAAACACTGAGAGAACTTGAACGTGTAATTTCACTTACAAAAGTATTTCAAAACTAAAGTGGTTTGGAGTCAGGTTTTTTAAAATAACTATTTCAGGAAGTTAGAGCATTTTACAAAACAAAAATCCATCATCCCTCAAGTCTGTCTCTGCAGTGAAACCACCACCAGCTACAGAAATGTTTGTGCTGGTGTTTTCAAAATTTGGGGGGAGGGTATGGATTTCTCTTCTTGCCTTAGCATCACTAAAAGGAATAGAAATTGAAAGTACACAAGGTAAACCATCTGCTTACGAAAGACCTGAGCAAGGGCTTTGCGTGCCCCAGTGCCCCAGATCATGTGTCTGGCCTTCCCAGTCATGCCACGTGAGATGGCATCTCTGCTGTAGACATAAGATTTTTTTTCCCCCAAACAGAATAGTAGCATTTTCAAGACAATCTGAGTCCTGTCTAAAGCAAACAATCCTGCTTTAAGGATCCTAAATTCTATGCAGGCTCACTTGTCTAATGCACACAGGGGCTTGGAAGCACTTGTGAGCGCTACTGATGCCTCTGGGCTTTCTAGAAGCATCTAAGCAGCATGAGAACATGGTGGTTTATCCTTACATCCTGTGAGACAATGAGATCCACGATACTTTTGTGATACTTCTGTAAACTGACAGCAGTCCTGGAGGTGGCTGTGACTTGGATGTGGTGCTTCCTTGCCCTGAGAGAGGACAATGAGGGAGGACCACTGAGCGAGCTGGGACAAGATGGATTTATTTACTGCTGAACTCCACAGCTCTTGCTTGCACCCAGCATGCTACAGACTCCTCATGAGCACCAAGACAACTTCTTCCTTTCAGCCCCTCTGCTTCTCCTGTGTGAGAAGCTGTGTACCAGGGAAGCACTGGCAGCATGCAAATCGTGGAGGGCTCTCATTTCACCACCTGACACATAAAAGCAAAAAATAAAGAAGTCAGAAACATTATCACCATGGAACTGTTCTGGGTGAACTTCATCTGAGATTAAAACCAAACCAGGAGCATTTTCAGCATGGCAGGCATTTTCTTTAGCTTCCAGAAAAGAAAAACATGAGTCAACAGGCTAAAGAAATCTCAGAAACAGGTGGTGAGAGACGCTGTATGGAGTTCAGTATTTGTGCAGTTGCTCTAGTTCTTACATAGGCCTGTTTTAAATGAACCAAAATACCACTCTGTGTTTGTGGTTGACATATATATACTGTCTTACAAGCAATGGGCATCTACCATAGCTTTGCTGCAGTGATGTTTAGTCATTTAATAAAACAGTCTCTTAAATCTCCTCTCTACAACTTTTAAGAAAATCAAAGTGGGACCGAATTAAGAAAAAACACAAAACCCCACCACATTCTTTTGAGCTTGGTTGGATTTTTTTTTCTGGTTCTTCTGGACATCAAAGAGAACAAAATTAGGAAAATCCTTGAGTCCAACTGCTTCTGTATCCCTCCTAATTGACCTGCACAGGAGTCTGTCTCTGTATCACTTTCAAGCTGCTTTAGCTAAATTGCTTCAGGATACAAGAGGTTAAAGCACCCTGCTGGGCAGAAATCTTTTACTTTAGAGGTGTAGCAGCCTTTCCCTTAATCTGCAGAGTGGAGCTGTGATCCTACAACAGCTAAAGTCATGAGCTTGTTAATGCTAAAATGACAGATGTTATAACAACAGGATATTTATTAAGTTTCCCATTACCCTGCTGGGTTGTCAGACCCCGATTTCTTTCCAAGATTGCTTTTTGGTTTTTAATAACCAAAAGTTAACAGAAGTCTGTTTCCAGCCTTCTGTAACAAGAAGTCACGTGAAAGGAAAAAAACTAAAAAGAAAACATTTATAAACACTCTGTCTCAGCTTGACTCCTATTAAAGGAGGAAGCAGTACTACTATTCTGTCTTTCTGCCTCCATGTTATGGTGTAGATTTGTTTTAGAGTAGGTCTAGTTCTAACCTTTTACCCAAACACTTTACAGCATTGCATGAAAAGTCAGAGTCCATGTGATTCCGAAGTCCTGGAGACTTTCGTATCGATTAATTATTTAGCGAAGCACTGCAAACTCTCTCGTGGTGGGTGTTTTTCCTCACAGCCAGATTAGAAAGCATCCAGCAGCCCTGCCTGGAGGATACCTACCTGTATGATCAGTGCTGTGCTGGGAGGTGACTACCCCTGCCCAAGCAGGGCTTGGAAGTTACTGTGGAAAAAGCAGACAGCCTAGAAAAGCCACGTGCACAAGGAAACAAGAAATAACCAGGTTTAAGCAGTTATTTCTGCATCAATTGAGTTTCAAGACTCATTCATCAGTTCTAATCTCAGTAACAGCATTAATCCCAGAACAACTGCAGTGACAGCCCAGTATCAGAGTTGTTACAGCACTGGTGGTGCCAGTTTCCACCAGCCCACTGCTCCCTTTACACCTATGCCACACATGCTCTGGATGTGGAAGCCTTTCCTGTAAAGACAGGGAAGTTTCAGACATTGAGGGGTGGGCAGTGCTGTGCATGCATGTGTTGGTAGATGGGTGTTCTGTGACAGGAGCTACTCAGAGCACAGATTACCTGGCCTGAATGTCCCAGCTCATGGCAGTCATGCCCTCACTTCTCCCATGTGCTGTGGCCCTGAAATTGGTGCAGCACACCCAAGACATCCAGGAGCAATCCAGACCTCTCTGAGGAAGCCTGCTGGTTTTCCATCCCTCAGGCTAGGTCAGTTTGTAGTCCAATCCAAGAGAGGATGGCTTCTTTCCTTAGCACAGCTGTAGTCCTGCTGGATGCTTCTTGAGATTTCTACAAGCCACCCCCCATCTCTATTTCCAAGGTCATCCTTAAACTGAAATTTTAGCTTTTGGGGGAAACTGAAGTCCATATGGACATAAATGAGACCCCTCAGAGAAGCTGTGGTCGTGTTTTCAAGTCTCAGTGAGTACTTTGTATTTCTTTAAGCATTATCTAGCAGAGTTTGAGGGATGAAAAGCATGACAGAGGTCAGAGCCCTGCGTGTGCTATGAACAGACGAGCACTTTTCACCTGTCACTGTTCTCAATACAAGTCAGGCTCTTATATTCATAATCTACTTATCAGAGATGAAGTTTGAGATGGAAAACATGCTCTAAGGGGTCCTGTAACAATCATTACCATCCTTTTCTATTTACTTAGTAAACTTCTTGGACTTACCAAAAAGCACCTCAGTGAAATTCCAATGAATATTAAATTTTCCTCATCTGCCTCTTCTACATATGAGTGGCTCTGTTTGGGGTTAGTCACAGACACAGAAAGTAAAAAAAAAAAAAATATACCAAAGAAACAGAAAAACAAAACAAAACAAACAAAACCCAAGAGCCCAACTTTTCTTAACTAAGGCTTAAAGTGTTGAGAATTAGTCTAGCCTTACCTTCACCACATTCTTCCACATTTCCAGGTCTTTGATATCCTCCATCCAGCCCAACTTGGTTCAGAGTCTTGCACTCCTACTGAGCTCAGGAAAACACAGTGTCACTGGCTGAGCCAGCCAGTGGCCCCTTAAGGCATTGTCACAAGAAGATACCCTGAAGCCAATTGGGTTTAGACTTCTCCATTCAAAAAGAATCTGTCAGAACAAAGTTCCTGTCAGAACCAAGTTGCTTGAAAAGTAGGATGGTCATGTTTGGGTAAAACCCCCGACAAACTCTCACATTATTTAAAAGAAGGATCACATGTACTGGAAGGAGTAGCTGGATGGTGTACAGTCCAGAATTGCATCTATCGTGCTTTCCACTCCTCCCCTACCATACTTTAACTGGCTGGATAAATCAGCACATAGGACAGGATCTAATCTGGTATTTATGGAATAAAGTCACCATCACATCACCAGTATCTTGAAGGATTAGTTTTTCAGAATGCTATGTATAGTACAGGGCAAAATGCAACTCAGGAACAGATACATTTTCATATGTATCACTAAAGCAGCTTCTTCTTCATGAAGTTCAAGCAAATATTTTTCCATCCCAACTTACTGCTGTGGTTCCTGTTTCCACAGTACATTCTACAGCTACTCAGAGCTCTGCAAAGTGCTGAAGTACTTCTTAGTGGCGAGTGACCTGCTACCAAAATTGTGTGGATAGCTCCACCTTTTATGAACTGACACTTCCTCTCTTTTTAGCTGATACTAAAGAAAAATAATGTTAGCAAAAATTGAACAGGTTTTTGAAAATAAAGTTTATTTCCATGTTCTCTGGATTAGCAACAAGGACACAGAATAAGTAAATAATTCATTAAATGTTTTATCAGGAGAATTAATTATTTAATTTGGAAATATTCTTAGTAATATTAAAAAAATACTTGCATTTGACCTTTAAAAGCATAGAAATATTTCTGGTACTTAGAGGAACTTTCAAACCTTCATCACCATTGAAATAAGTCAGATCTATTAAAACATAGCTGGTTTCAGCAGTTGCAGACACACTGCATTAACCTCAAATTTGCAGTTTAAGGTTAAGGTTTAGAGATAAAGGGGAAGGGGAAGATGGCAGCAGTCCATCCTTGTTTATCTTGTTTAATTTTTGTCCTAGCCCAGACCAATGACTTTTTCTCTCCAAACCACTGTTTCGAAAGGGGAACTCTCACATTGCATAAGAACCCTCCATATCTGACTTTACCTTTAAAGCCATTTGGAGAAATACTGCTCTTTCAGGATTTTAGCCACTGCCAGCAACAAACCCCCAAGCAAAGACATTATTTTTGCCAAGCGGCAGTCTCTTGCAGAGAGAGGCTACTCCTCATATGCTCGGGTGTGAAACTAAACTGCTGTTACCTGATTTTCTGCACCATTTCTCTAGCAGTGAGCTAAGCTTGGTACTTCACACTAACCTTTCCTGATGGAACAGCTGAGGCTGTGCTGGCTACCTTCTGTCTCAGAAAGATTAAGGTCTCAGCTTCAGCTGTGATCTCTTTAAACATGTTTTTCCATGTCTTTCACTAACTTGGATTTCCATGCACCCCAGGTGTAGATCCCTCAGTAACAAGCTGTTAAGCACTGCAGAGCTATAGAGGAAAACCAAAGAAAGCCATTACCCTCATTAAAGCAGCTGCAGGAGGGGGAAAACATAACCACTCCAAAATCAAAACCCACACACACTCCATTGCTCATCTTTCCCCATTGATGCCATAATTTCATTTGCTTCCTACTAACCAGAGAGACCACTATGGGAGAAGTGACCCCATTTGATACTATCAGAGATGAAAGAATTTTTGGCAAAAATCTCATAGATCACATTTTCTATTATTAAAGAATAAATCTAAAGAACTGCAGTGTCTGCCCTACTGTTTTTCCATGCCACATTAATCATTGCATGGACATGCAGTAATAGTAACTCCGATTACTCTCTGGGAAGAGGACAGCAAATAAGAGCATCACAGAAAGCTTCTGCAGAAGTTGTAGACCTGGGTATCTCACCAGCTTTCAGTAGAGAAACATTGTTTTGACATCACCTTGTTTTTGTAGATACTTTTAGAAAGGGCACACCAAGTGCAGTAGAGTTCAAACTCTGGGTTCAATGGCACCTTTTTTTTCAGAGCAGCACACAGTGTTGCAAGGCAGTTCAGCTACACACTCTCCCCTTAGCTGTGTGGCTAAACTTCTCAGCATTAAGGGAATGGGAAAAGGGGAAAAAACCCCCAAAAACCCATGCAAGTTTTCAATAAGTGTTACTGAGGTTTTCAATAACACATAGAGCTTGGCTCTGGGCTTCTCACATACGGCCCGTGATGTCACGCTGCGGCTGTGACGTCAGCGCGGCTCTGACACAGGAGCTCTGCCCACGCAGCTTGACTCAATATTTAGTTCTGCAGTTTTCCTACTCCTTCAGAAAAAGATAACTGGGACATCATGGTGCCAAGTGTCATTCCACTTCCAAGCTCAAGCATATGTACTAAACACCTCCTTTTTAGCAATGACTTGCCGACTAACTTGACAGTGTCTCTACTGTGCTGCTGCTGCATGCAGGGAGGTTTTCAGTGAACTGGAAACACACCTACCAAGGCTGGGTAATAATTCTTGTGATAATTAAACATAGTTCTTTCCTTTTTTTTCTTTCTGAACAGCAATGTGAAGAGAAAATCACCTCAAACTATCATGACACAGAAACCTAAGACCTCTGCCAGTATGGATATTTAGGATGAACTACTTGAGCCTAGATTTAACCTGGTATTTAAACCAAACCCCTCCTAATGGTCAGCTGGAAGCATACAGAATCAGCTCCATCCCTTTGGGTCAGAACCTTCCCACGTGCCCACAAAAATACAAGTGAAAATCATCACCCAAATTTTGCTAATTCACATAATCTCTTTCTCAAGGAAAAATGTGCTTGTCTGCAACTGACTGGGGGAGAGCCCAAGGCAGCACAGGATAAAACAATGGACTGAGTCTCCAGTCAGTGCTGCCTAATGAAAAACTCTTGAGGGTGTAGCAATATGTGCAACATTTATCCGTGGGAGTGTTGTTCACTCCTGAACTAGGGTATGAGCACCCAGCTCAGGTGAGCAGCAGTGACCCAGTTACCTGCAGACTACCCATGCTGTACTTGCTGCACCCTCAGCTACAGGGATCACACGGTAACATCAAACCGAGCAGTGAAGCTTGAATCCAGGTCTGCAGCAGGCCAGCAGCATCCACTTACACTCAGCAGACACACTCTGAAGTGTGAGATATTCAGAAGACTGGCAGCAATGAATATCTCCCTCGGCTGAGGTCTTGCCTATACTGCAGAAACAGTTGCCTATAGCACAGAATATAGGCAACTGGAACAAGTGTGGGCCAACCCACAGCAAACCTAATCCAAGAAATTAAATCTAACAAATTCACCCAGGGAGTCCAGGGGAAGATGAGGACAGGCTTCAGCCCAGGCCAGCAACATGAGCACAAATGCAGGAAGCCCAGCAGGTTGCACATCCTGTTCCACAGCATCACCAGGGCTATTCTTAGCTGCAGGAGCTGGTGCAGGAGGAAAACGCTGGGAAGCCGACCAATGCTGTAACTAGAAACAGAGCTTGGGTGATGGGGGGTGGGGATTGCCATTTGGTCTCAGCAATATTTTAAGGTTTGTGTTGATTGTCACCAAAAAAAAGGAAAAAAAAAAAAAAAAGGAAAAAACCAAACCACCAATATATAT